>CAJNOI010000395.1:0-56840 GCA_905250115.1 Adineta steineri | reverse complement strand
ACAGCAGCAGCAGCAACCGCAGCAGCAGCAACAGCAGCAGCAGCAACAGCAGCAGCAGCAACAGCAACCCCAACAACAACAACAACAACAGCAGCAGCAGCAGCAACAACATACAAATCCTATTCAATCTTGGATTCTTCTTGGTTTTGGTTTATCCGTATTTTTGGCCATTTTCTTATATTATTTTAAGAAGTCTTAAAATTGCCGTTCATGTAATTTGAATAAAAAAGAAGAATATAACAAATAAAAAAAACTAGTTTGAGTTAATGAATGACAAGAATTTACACATCCACACTCAAGATTTATAAGAATCATGATTTGAGAAGCCATGTATTCGTTCATTTGCTGATCAAAACATCATATGTCACATTAGTTTAAAGGTGCAATACGCCGTTGTGGTCGACATGAGTTAAAGAATTGAACTAATTCTTTGCGATAATACTTACTAGCTAATGTATAAAGATAAAACGAAAAGATCTTGTCAACCATACTAAGGAAAATACCTATATTATAAAATACTTTGCCACATGTACCTATTTCTTCTTAGCTGAATAGAGATCGTTGATGATCTAGAGGTTGTTAGATTTTCCGTACACAGTTATTTAAACGAGATATTTCCAACGATACGTGTATTAAATACAACAATAAAACAATATATGTAAAAATTCAAGCTTGTGGATATGAGTATGAGGTGAGGAGAGTGGGAACACTGACACCCTCTAGCAAATACAATCGTAAACGGTATGAAACGATACCGTTTTCTGCAGGAATTATGCCGTTCTATAGTCATTTCATGACGTAGATATTCTAATAATAATCTTTTCTTCTCCCTTGTCTATATTATCTAGCATGGAAAACTACAGGAAACTTGAATGTCGCCCGATATGGTCACACAGCATCCACTTTAACAAATGGAAACATATTAGTTGTTGGTGGAGATAATGATAGTTACCTGAATAGTGCCGAGTTATATAATCCATCAACAAACACTTGGACAACTACAGGAAGCATGAGTGTTGCACGAAGTCATCACACAGCATCCACTTTAACAAATGGAATAGTGTTAGTTCCTGGCGGAAATAATACTGTTTATCTCAACAGTGCTGAATTATATAATCCATTAACAGGCACTTGGACAATTACAGGAAGCATGAGTGTTGCACGATGTTATCACACAGCATCCACTTTAGCAAATGGAAAAGTGTTAGTTGCTGGCGGAAGTAATGGAGGTATCCTCGCTAGTACTGAACTGTATTAATCAATATTGACAAGACAACATTCTTTTTTTATAAATTTAAATCATACATTTTTCTTTGCACTCGAACTATTTAATCATGCACGCTTCGAATAAATTATCATTTTCTTAATAATATATCAGTCGCATTGATATCAAAGATTTAACTGTTTGATAACTGTCAAGAAAGAGATACTTGACGATGTGGGTGAGGATGGGTTAGTGAGCGTCGGTGTGAGTTAAGAGATGGAAAATTGATACACATCCACACCCACTTTAAAATTCAATATATTAAAATTTAATTATATTTGAATATTTTCTGCTCTGTTAGAACTGTTTCTGATATTATTTGCATTAGTCAGATATAAATAGATTTGATTTTATTGAACGTCGACAATCTTTTAGAATGAGGTTCATACAACGAAAAAAGTAACGAATTTTATTTTTACAAAACAAATACAACAATCATTATTGTAGATAAATAAGTAAATCACGTCTTAATAACTATGCATTTATTGTTATAGTTTGTCTCTTTTTCAGTTGATTATGATTTGTCATTGTTTTCATTGTTGTTTCAATGGTGAATGTTTGCGTTTTTTCTGCTTGAAAAACATTAATCTTAGCATAAACGATTCTTTTGACATCTTTGTTAGTAAGAAATATTGTGACCGATTCAACAATAGCTGCCATTGTAATAAATAATACTGCCATTGAATATAATGGCCATGGAGTTGCACTGAATTTATTAATCAAAATACATAAAAGATATGGTGTTCCACCAATTAGTACAATACCCAATAGCATTAGAATATTTCGATATACTTTGAGATTTCGTTTATTATTTTTTCTTGTGATAGTACTTGGTTGAACACGATTTGTATGTGTTGTGTGTTTTAAAATAAGAACATAAAGAACAATAATAATATTTACAGGAATAACAAATGCAACTACCATTAATGTAAATGATGTATGAAATACTTTACTCGTTAAAGTACAAAAATGAGATTCAGATTCATACTGAAAACCGATTGGTGAGGTCAAAAAACTACATGCTATAATTATAGGAACTGTCCAATTGAATATAATCATTATGATATTTGTACGATATGTCAAAAGTTGTCGATGTCTATGAAGAACAGTTATAAAATAACGTGAAATTGCTTGTATAAGATAAGACAATATTTTTACAATACAACAAAATAAATAGAAACAAGCACGAAATCTACAAAATGTAGTATTTGAATAATTAGTTTCTTTTTGATTAGTTTGAAATACATCTGGTATTTGAATAGCAATACTAAGAACAAAAAAAAGAAAAGCAGTACAAGAATTACAAATGAGAAGATTTGAGATTGATCGACAATGAGAATGCCAATGAGAAATGATAATAAATACAATAATTGATGAGAATAAAGCTGTGATTAGAAGAATAAGAATATAAAGTATACCAATGATAATAAAGAAAATGTCTTCACTTTCCATGTTAGCAACAAAAAAGAATCCTCTTCAAAAAGTAACAACTATTTTATATCTAAAAGTAGATAATCTAATTATTAAGATAAAAGAAAATAAATAAAAAAAATGGATGACAAGTACTGAAAATGAAATATTTATAGATCGATGGACTGACGCACATTTTACCTTTTGTGCATTCAACTCATTAAAATATTATATAAACCTCGTCTAACAGATCTGAAAGAAAAAAGACGTGATCTATTCTGATATAGTATTTCATGCATTCTTTTTCTTTATAAGTCTATTGTATATTTTTGTTTTGAAAGATTGAATATGCATGTTTTATTTTCAAAAAAATTAGAAAAAACAAAATATAATTTCATAATTAATAAGACAATGAAAAAGATGACAAATCAACCATAAGTTCTACTTAAAGAAACAAAATCTTGTATCTTTTCTTTTTACTGGCACGAACTAAAAAAGAGTTCATATATCATCTGCATAAAAAAGTAAATTCTAATTTTTTCTCTAACACGGGTTTAGGACAGTTGCTCGCAGAAACTACTTCGCTGTGTATATGTTGCAGGCGAAAATTCGATGCAGGAAAATTTTAAATTCACCTATAGAAAAAATTTTAATTTTTCCCGCATTTTAATTTCTTCTGCAACATATATATGAATTAGAGACAAAGATAATCTTTAAGGACAACAACCGAGAAAAAAAATACGGAAGAGTCGAAAAAGTTTTGAACGGAAAGAGTGTCGGGTTTATTCTAAATAGTTCTTGATGACTCCATTTGTAATTAAAGCCAGTTCTTTCAGTTGTTTGTTCAAGAATTTTGTTTTTTACGCTTTAATGATCGCCTACTCAGCAGCAGGATGAAAGTAAAAAATAGATATTTGAGTCTTCTCTTTACATTTTCCTCAGCTACTCGTTACAATTAGGTAGCTATATAAACAAAACAAAGCAAAATTACCTTACTTCACTGTAATTTGTCTTAATTCAAATTATAAAATGCGCCGAAGTCCTATGAAGTATTTGAGCTTTTATTTAGGATAAACTCATATCTATTAATTTCAAGCCAGTACTCCTGTGATACATATCTATGATACATTCGAAAAAGCTAAAAAACATTTCGAAGATAACTTTGAGAGATCCTTGAAGTAGTACGAAAGTTTTGCTTTTTTCTGCATATAACTATATGATTTCGAGCATCGGGCATTCTTGTTAGAATACTTTCAACGTTTGCTTATGTTATAATATATTTAATAAAATTTTTCTTGTTTCAAAATAAGCTAATGTCTAATTCCTGAAAAACGAATATATACATATGCAAATGGAGTAGATAGTTTTAAGAGTAAGACATAGAGAGTACGTTCATGAAAAAAAAGTAAAAGTAACATTATTTGATCTATTCAGGCATTGCATTTACTAGGCTATTTTAGTCATTTATATAATTTCTATAATAATAGATTTTTTTGTTAAGTTGAACTTCACTTAAGTAACATTGTTAAAATGTAAACGGTAGATTAAACTCATTGAATACTAGTCTCTTCTATACTTATTCAATAATCTTTTGAAGAAATATATGAGATTTACTTAAAATATAACGCCATGTATTTATCGAAAATGTAATGAATAGAATTGAAATTACATATAAACATAACCTTGAATATTATTATATTAACTTTTAATTAAGTCTCAAGTACGTATTTATAAACCTAGAGCTTAGGACAAATTGTGAATTATAGAGATAATATTAAAAAAACAACACCAATCAAACAAAACATTATATACATATTAGATGATTAAAGTGGATTATTTTGAAGAACAAACAATATATGAATGGAAATAGTAATAGTGTAAATGCTAACAATGACACAAGAGTCTAACGCTCGAATATTAGCAATTGACCCAAATTGAAAATGTTAATTATCGAAAATAAAATAGCATCCCACTGGAACAATGATGAATGTGCGTGATGAAAATAGGCAGTTGCTAATCCCTCGCTAACTTTTCTCTGCTCTTTTTCAATAGAAACGTTAGAGAAAGGAATTATGTTGCCTCGAATAATAAGCTTTCAGAACAGCTTTTGCATCACGATTGACATCTTCTCACTAATTTCCTAAATTTTCACTACAACATTTATGTATAATATCGATGTATAAATTAATGAATATATAGACGTAAATCTTTTTGACAAGGAACTTATTATTATAAGCGGAAAAAAGGGTAGATAAAACTAGAAAGTTTTTTTTTTGAAAGGGAATGTTGTCTAATTATAAATAATTTCCATTGATGTAGTTTTAAATATGATTCATTGAATATATCATTAACTAAATAAGATTAGCTAATAACTGGTAATATCTGATTTCTATTGATATGATTTGTTTTTCTGGATTGTATCGCGTGTACTTGTGTACGATGAAAACCTATTTTTTCATAAAGCTTCTTCTTAATTTTATCATTAGTAAAAAATAATACCAGTGCTTCAAGTGCTATAGATAATGAAATAGATAGTGTTTTAATTGAGTACAATATCCAGGGTGTTTCAGAGATAATGTTAATAATAATACAAAGCAAATAAGGTACTCCACAAACAAGCATTATAGCAACAATAAGAAGAATATTATGAAACACTTTTATATTTCGTTTATATCTTATTATATTGTTAGCATCGGATTGAAAACGATCAAAATGTGTTAAATTCCATAGAATTAATCCATAGAGACCAATGATTATTGTTAAAGGCATAAAGAAAATAAAGATACTAACTATAAGTGCTCCCAATAAATATTTTGTTGAAGGATAACATATCCTTGATTCAGACTCATATTGATAAGCTAATGGTAATACAAGCAGACTAGCTGATATAATTAAAGGAATAATCCATCCTAATATAATTATAATAGTATTCACACGAAAAGTTAAAAGAATTTTTTGTCGATAAAGAACAGTTGCAAAATAACGAAATATTGCTTGAGCCAAAATTGTAAAGATTTGAGTTCCAGCTGTATACAAACTAAAAAAGCCACATAATTGGCAGAATAGGAAATTGATATTATTATTATTATTATTAGAAATCATCAATGGTGTTTGAATAAAACAACCGATAGCATATAAAAAGAAAATAAATGATGAATTCAAAACAAGAAGATTAGAAACTGAACAAAAATGCATTTTCCAATTCAAGACAATAGTTAAGACGATGATTAATGAAAATATAATAGTAATCATATTTAATATGCAATAAATAATAGCAATTGTTGTAAAATAGATTTGATCATTCATTCTTACTTTATTTTAGTATATAAAATAAGTGAAGATTCTTAATGATATATATTTTTATATACCTCTAATACTGTAAATTCCAGTGGATATATTTTTTAATTATATAGAATATTTTAGTTTATTAATACTCCGCGAACATGTTGTTTTCTTCCCTTTAATATGATTAAAAAAAAATTTTTTAACAAAAGTAATTGATTACATGTTGGGTTTCTACCAATTAAAATGACCAGTCTTGTCTTGTGCTCACAGATGAACTATCCGTATCCAGAGAACGTCAATGGTACAAATTAGACTTAGCAGATGTTTTGTTATACAAAAAAATAATTTGTATTTGTTCATATCTACATCACTAGAAATTATTTTGCAAGAATTATACGAATCATTACTAAGAGGTATTATTAAGCTTATAGGATTTGTCAAAATATTGCTATGAGTTATATCTATGTCTAAATGATACTATGACGTATTAATCTGTTCAGACAATGTTGATGAAAATTAACTAATTAGTTTTTAACACAACTATTGTAAGATAGACATATTATAATTTCAATAGATATTATGACTGTAATTATAGTCATAATTTAGATAACATCGATGATAAAATATATAAGTAGATAATTGCTCACATGTCATGATCTGAAAGTAGAATTCTAAAAAAAATCTTCTTTGTAAAAATAATGAAAACTATTTTTAGTCTTAGCGGAAAACAGAAATATACATAATTAAAGATTTTTTTAAACTTCAATTTCGATATTAATATAATAATGAATCTCTGATAGTTTACTTTTTTCGAGAATAGAAAAGTGTCTTTATTGGAAAATAATTGTTCAAACACTCCTATTGATCATAAAAGTTTTTATAATAATGAACTAGTGACATCTATTTTACTCATTTCAATTTCATTTTTAAACGAAAGATTAATTTGTATATAATAATATTTCATAAAGAATTCTTTCTTTTTAAATAAAGAGTTCAATAGCAAATCTTGAAATTCATAACCGGAAGAATCATGTACAATCGTGTCTTGAGTATTTCCATGAGTAAAAGAAAATGGCTGCCAGTGTTCTATTACATTACATTCTTGTTGTTTATTTTGTCTTCTCTTGTCAATAGCAGCTGAAAATGTTTTTATTCTCTTAATTATTCCTAAAATTAATCTAAAATCAAAATGGTTGTTTTTAATGGGAAAATGTGTTTAAAACTCATCGAAGCCGATGATCTTCGTGCAACACAACATTCAACACGTTATTTTCCACAAAATCCTTCAACTGCGTATCTTAGTCCATATATATCAATTGATATTGATGATTTACCACTAGGACGTACTCATACAAAAGAACGAACAACTACTCCAACGTATAATGAAGAATTTTCAAGTGATGTTCATAATGGTCAACAATTACATTTTACTATATTTCATGATGCTGCATTACCACCTGATGAATATGTTGCTGATTGTACAGTTAAATTTGAAAATATTCATGATAAAAAAAGTGACATTTGGATTGATCTTGAACCAGTTGGAAGAATTCATATAGCTATTGAATTACAAGGACAATTTAGTAATTGTAAGATAGATAAAAGAATATTAATTTTTGAAAAATGAAATTTATTGTTTTTAGCTGTCAGTAATGAACGACATTTTAAACAAAATAAACGAGCTTTTGCACAACGACGTTTTGCTGTTGTTCGTCGTGTTTATGAAATAAATGGACATAAATTCATGGCAACATTCTTTCGTCAACCAACATTTTGCTCAATTTGTTCCGAATTTATCTGGTAAGATTTTCTTTTAATAAATATAAGAACAAAAAAAAAATCTGGCATAAAAGAAATGAAAAAATGAGATTAATAACCACGTTTTTCCAGGGGTATCTTTCGTACACAAGGTTATCAATGTCAAGGTAAGAATGGATGTTGCTTTCCAATCACCCTTGTATTTCTAAAATGAATCACATGTGCTTGTTTTGTGAATTTCGTGTTTTTTTTTCTCTCTGTTGTATAAAATGAGAATAGGCCCTTGTGATGCATGATAATCTTTAAAATAATAAATAATAAATATATTAATTTGTCATTTTAGTGTGTACATGTGTAATACATAAACGTTGTAAAGCATCAGTAGTTACAACATGTCCTGGAATTCGAACATGTTTCGAAGTATGATAAATATAAATCAATATGTTTATTTTCAAAATGATCTATATTTTTGATTTTAGTATCGTGAAAAACGTTTTAAAATTAATGTTCCACATCGATTTGTTGCACATACATATCGATTATTTACTTTTTGTGATCATTGTGGATCACTTTTATGGGGAGCTTGGAATCAAGGAATGCAATGTAGAGGTAAGTAGATTATTTCTTTTATGTATATTTATCTAATGAATGAATTCAAATTTTAGAATGCAAATTAAATGTCCATAAACGTTGTACACGTAATGTTGCCAATGATTGTGGTTTAGATAAGAAAAAACTTGCATCAGTTCTTGCTGTTCTTAATATAAATACCGAACCACAGAAAATGGTAAATTTTATTTATTATATTTCATAAATTATTCATTTTTATTTTTTTTCTATTAAATATTTATTTAGACTAATTCGCCAAGTGAACCAGATAGTATGTATTAAGTTTCGAAAAAAAAAATAGAAATGAAATAAGAGATTTTATTTCTTTTTTTAGCATCATCTGCAAGTCAAGCTTCTTCAACAACAGCAAAAAATACAACACCACCTCCAACATCATTCGAAGATATTTCAACAAAACGAAAACATTATAATACAATTAATGATTTTAATTTTATGAAAATGTTAGGAAAAGGATCGTTTGGAAAAGTATAGAATATCTGATTTTTATTTTTATAAAAAAACAATGAATTTCTTTTTCATTAAAGGTTATGTTAGGCGAACATAAAGTAACTGGTGAAGTCTTTGCTATAAAAGTGCTCAATAAAGATGCGATTATTCAAAATGATGATGTTGAATGTACAATGACTGAACGACGAATATTAGCTTTATCAACTCGACATCCATTTTTAACAGGACTTTATTGTAGTTTTCAAACAAAGGTTTTTTTAATTTAATTTTATAATATTATTGTTGAAATTAAACTATTTTTAGGAACGTTTATTTCTAATAATGGAATATGTTAATGGTGGAGATTTAATGTTTCAAATTCAACGTTCACGAAAATTTGATGAAGTACGTGCACGTTTCTATGCATCGGAAGTAACATTAGCATTAATGTTTTTACATCGACATGGTGTTATTTATCGGTATAGTCAAACTCTTCTTTTTCATATATATAAGAATATTGTTTTTTTTCTTCAACAGTGATCTCAAACTCGACAACATTCTACTTGACGCCGAAGGACATTGTAAAATTGCTGAGTAAGTGTTTGTTTTTTTTTAATTAATATTTAATGATTAGATACATAAAGTGTTTAGTTTTTTCCATAGCATATATAAATCGATAAGATATAAACATTTGTTGATTTGAGATTTAGTATATTTTGTAAAGGACAATTTCATTTTTAATTATCGAGAAAAAACAAAGGTCGAGTGTATTCGAGTTGAAAAATGACTTATAAATCGACATAATTATAAATAATACAAGTATTTTTCTTTCTTCATTCGATTCATTAACTATTTGATAAGAACATCTCGATCTTAAGATTAATATAGCAAAATGATAATTTCTATTTTAGTTTTGGTATGTGTAAAGAAGGTATATTTGATGGGAAATTAACATCAACATTTTGTGGTACACCTGGTATGATTATATTCTTTGTATTTCTTATTATAATCTTTCATTTTTCTATTAGATTATATTGCACCTGAAATTCTTCAAGAATTAGATTATTCATTTTCTGTTGATTGGTGGGCATTAGGTGTATTAATGTATGAAATGATGGCTGGACAACCGCCATTTGAAGCAGATGATGAAGATAGTTTATTTGAATCGATTTTACGTGATGAAGTACTCTATCCTGTTTGGTTATCGAAAGAAGCTGTTCATATTCTTAAATCAGTAAATAATATTTTATTTTGTTTAGATTGTTTAATAATATTTTATATTTTAGTTTATGACTAAAAACCCAGCTAAACGTCTTGGTTGTGTTGCTGCACAAGGTGGTGAAGAAGCAATAAAACGTCATGCATTTTTTGCTGGAAAAATTGATTGGGAAGCATTAGATCAACGACAAATAAAACCACCTTTTAAACCAAAAGTGGTATGTTGCAAATTTTTTGATGTTCTTATGTTTGTCGTCTATAAAATTCATTTATTCTAGGTTAATCCACGAGATACAAGTAATTTTGATAAAGATTTTACAAATATGCCTGTTGCATTTACACCAATGGAAGCTGAGATTGTTAAAGCAATAAATCAAGATGAATTTAAAGATTTTTCATATCAAAATGCTGATTGGCGTTGTTTAGAACGTGGTGAAATACCAAAAGATGATGCGAATGATGGTCGACGTGCATTACGTGATGATTTATCTGTTAATTTAAAACAACCATTACCAATGACACCTATATTATCACATCAATCATCAACATATGAAGCAAATTCATCGACGATGACTGTTGTAAATACAGATCATACACCAATTCCACATTTAGAAACTAAACGTAATCCAACTTCAATATCATCTCAATCAAATTCCATATCATCATCATCACAATCATCGAATTCATCATCAACGACAAATGCTCAACAAAAATCAATGATATTTAATAAATCATCAAGTATAAATCGTTCAACAACAGATCAAACCGATATGTAACAAAAAAGAAATATTACAAATCGCATAATTTTTGTTTGTTGTCATTTACACACACACACATACTCTCTATGAAATTCTAGTCATTTAATTGTTGTTTTTGTCTTTGTTCGTACAGATTTTATTTGTTTTCTTTCTTTCGAGTTAATTTTATTCTATTACCTATCTTCATTTTCTAGTCATTTTGCTGCTGCTGCCTTTTCTTTTCTCGGTTTTTATTTTCTTCGTGCAATTTTTGCTTGTTTGGCATATTTTGTTTTTTCACTAGATGTAGTAGAAAATACATGCACAAGTTTATTTTTATTTTGTTCTTTCTCTTGTTGTATTGTGTATATACCCATAATAATGTACACAAAATTTATAAGAATGTGTATATTGAATGGTTGTCTATTTATTTATTGTCGTCTATCTTTTATATTTTATAATACTTTATTTCTTTTGTTCTCTAAATAATTGAATAAATATATTTATCTGGAAAAGTGAATTAAAAATAAGTTTCAGTATTCGATTGAAGATAGACATATGCTGATCTTATTAAATTTTAAAGTATTTTCTAGACTATTTAGAAGTTTTAATAATTGATGAGGAAATCACGCATTGACTGTCATTTTTCCTCTAGCTTTATATTAATATATATATTACAGAACTATTTTGCTGTTATAAACACAGTTTTGATAATACTCAGATATATTTCAAAAAGAAAAAAATGTTTTACATTAATAACAATAATAATATATGAAAAAAGAATAAATAAAAATAAATAAACGAACAATATTTCTGATTAGTTATTTTAATATAAGAACGTTAAGCAGGAAATGTGTATCACATTAATTGAGAATAGATACAGATAAATCTGAATACTTTCTTTTACAAACTCTCATCATCATGTGAGGGTGGTGGTACATCATCAGATCCTGCTCCGCCTTGTCCATATAATTTTGTAATAATTGGTGTAACAATTTCTTCTAATTGTTTCTTATGTTCTTTTAATTCATCGATTTCAGCAGCTTGATTTGATTCTAACCATTCAATTTGTTCTTCAACAGCTTTTTCAATTGTTTCCTTATCATCATTTGATAATTTTCCACCAAGTTTTTCTTTATCATTCAATTGAGTTTTTAATGAATACGCATATCTTTGAAAAAGCAAAAATAATCATTCTGAGATAAACAAATAGAAAAATAACTTACGATTCAAGTTCATTTTTAGCATCAACACGTTCTTTTACTTTCTTATCTTCTTCAGCAAATTGTTCTGAATCTTTTATTATACGTTCAATTTCTTCTGGTGATAATCGATTTGTATCTGCATTGATTACAATATTCTGTTTATTTCCTGTTCCTTTATCTTCAGCAGTAACTTTAAGAATACCATTAACATCAATTTCAAATGTAACTTCAATTTGTGGAACACCTCGTGGTGCTGGTGGTATTCCAGTTAAATCAAATTTTCCTAATGCATGATTATCTTTTGTCATTGGTCGTTCACCTTCGAATATGTTAATAGTAACTGCTGGTTGATTATCAACAGCTGTTGAAAAAACTTGACTTTTTCTTGTTGGAATAACTGAATTACGTGGAATTATTTTTGCCATTACACCACCAGCAGTTTCAATACCCATTGTTAATGGATTAATATCTATTATAGTTACAGAAGTTTGTTCTTCGCCTGATAACACTCCAGCTTGTACAGCAGCACCATATGCAACAGCTTCATCAGGATTAATACCACGTGATGGTTCTTTACCATCAAAAAATTCTTTTACTAATTGTTGAACTTTAGGAATACGTGTTGAACCACCAACAAGAACAACTTCAGCAATATCATTCTTTGTTAAACCAGCATCTTTTAAAGCTTGTTGTACTGGTTTCATTGTTGATCGAAATAAATCCATATTTAATTCTTCAAATTTAGCACGTGTTAATATTTCACTAAAATCTTCATTATTAAAGAATGATTCAATTTCAATTTTAGTTTGATGTTGAGATGATAATACTCGTTTAGCTTTTTCAACTTCACGTCGTAATTTTTGTACAGCACGCTTATCTTGTCGTACATCTTTACCGGTTTTCTTTTTGAATAATTTTATAAAATAATCGATAACACGTTGATCAAAATCTTCACCACCTAAATGTGTATCACCATTTGTTGCAATAACTTCAAATACACCATTATCAATTGTTAATAATGATACATCAAATGTACCACCACCCAAATCAAAAACAAGAATATTTTTTTCACCTTCTTTCTTATCTAAACCATAAGCAATTGCTGCAGCTGTTGGTTCATTGATAATACGGATTATATTCAAACCCGAAATTGTTCCAGCATCTTTTGTTGCTTGACGTTGTGCATCATTAAAATAAGCAGGAACAGTAACAACAGCATGTGTGACTTTCTTTCCAAGATAAGCTTCCTAGAATAATAATAAGAAAATAAAAATTCAATTAATAAGAAAGATATTAAATAAACTTACAGCTATTTCACGCATTTTACCAAGAACCATAGCTGAGATTTCTTCTGGTGTAAAATATTTTTCTTCTTTACCAGTATTAATTTGAATAATTGGTTTAGAATTTTTTTCTATAACTTTAAATGGAAAATGTTTGATATCTTGTTGAACATTTGAATCACTAAATGTTCGACCAATAAGTCGCTTAGCATCGAATACCGTATTTTCTGGATTCGATGTCAATTGATTTTTTGCTGCATCACCAATTAATCGTTCACCATCAGATGTAAATGCAACATAAGATGGTGTTATTCGATTGCCTTGATCATTAGCAATAATTTCTACACGTCCATCTTTAAATATTCCAACACATGAATATGTTGTACCAAGATCAATACCAATTACAGTACCAATATCTTTCTTATCTTCAGCGGCAAAAGTAAATGTAATAGCAATAGTAGCGATGAGGAGAAGAGCTATGAATATCTTCATGTTTAACGAATGTATAATTTAATTTTGAATGAGAAAAGCTATGGAAATCTGACATATTTATGTGAGGAAATAAAATCAATTGCTGCAGCAATCTGTACGTGTTTCTTCTTTAGGATGATGATTGACTATGCTGCATGCACCGGATTGGTCCAGCTATCTATGATAAGTGACATCATCATTCAATGTGGATAACCTATCAAATGATAATGAAAACAGTGACACCTATATGACACTAAGTTGAAGTAGAAAAAAAGTAGAATCATCTAGAAAAGATTTAATGGATTTTATATTTATTTTATTATGAAAATTCTAATAATTATGTCGAAGTGTCATCAATAATTTCCATTTATTCTTGATTTTAAAACATTTTTACGTTTGGGATTTGCACTATGATGAGATTAACACCATGTGTAAATAACAGTAAGCTTTAAATGAAAGGTTACTATGATGAATACTTTGAATTCATCAAAAGTATGATATTGATATTAGATAGATTTTTATCTAGATTGATCAATAGATATATAGAATTTGTACAAATATATAGGTCAAAAACGCGAAGATTGATAACGTAAAATAATCGATTTAAGCTGTGTGTTATTTATAAAAACTACGATTACCATGGTTCTTCGTATATACAAAAAATATATAGATGATAAACTTTTTTATCATTCTCTTTTGATAATCATGCAGAAGATGAAATAAATGATAGATTTCTTTGGATTGAATAATATCATCAATTATATATCAATAAAATACCTAGAAGCTTTTTTCTCGTATATTACTTATTTTTATTTGAGAGTAGGTTATGCAAATTATAAACATTTGTTATATATTTTATTAATGAAAACATCACGATAATGATGTATTTTTTATATTAGAAATGAATAAAAAATTCTTCTTGATATGTTTTACATATGTTTCTAACAGTAATTAATTGATTTCTTTATATTTTTGTACTATAAGAATAAAACGATATTTACATCCAACTTCCCACATGTACTTCTTTCTTTACTACAGAAATATACATCATCTTCGTTAATATAAATAATATATTATTTTACAAAACAATAATACAATAAACTACTCATTAGTTTGCACATCTTTTGTGTTAATAAATAGAAGAGGAAAATAATTTTTATGGCTCTTCTATGTATATTGCAGTCATCCAGAAAAAGAGCTAATTACATGGTAATAAAATTGTCAAACACAATAAACTAGTAATGAATGTATGCAAAAACGATTTAAAAGAAGATATATCAATCAGTTGATAACAGAATTTGATTTCATGTGCGTTCTGACAACTCAAAATGATATTAATTATTCTCTATTTCTATTTATTAATTGCTCTAACGATTATAAATGAGTAAAGAAATATGAATCTTGTGAAAATTAATCCAGGATAATTGATAAACATATTAAAAAAACCAAGAGAAAATAAATATTCAATTAATATTCTTATCAAAAAATCCGACATAAATGTCGAGATATATTTTTATCATTTTGAAAGCAACGTGTAGGAATGTACAAAACAATACTTTTTAATATAGTTGTACTCTCTATCGTATTTTTTTATTATAAATAAATATAAAGATTCATAGAGATTAATTTTAATATATCTTTTGATAATTTTGATTTCTTATCATGTTTTCAATAAGTACAATAAAATTTGTCAATGATCGAATTTCTTATGTAAGACGACACATATTGATTTCAAGGTTACTAATAGTTGAATACAAAAATATGTGCTCTCGTCTCTCTTTTTTTTCTATATGTGTCAAATGAAATAATCAGAAGTAAAGAAAAGAGACAGACCGAAAAGAAAATATAAAGCCTCTGTTTCATCCTAACTGACATACAGTGTATGCATTTTTTTTGTGACCCTGCTGCTGTAGAATGGTTGCATACATTCTTTTTTTTTTACTCTGGAAAGACAAGAATGGCATAAGGATAGAGAGAGAGAAAAAGAGCATGTAATACTCAGTAATGTTATCTTGAGAGAAAGAAAAAATATTTCCTCTCTCAATCTGTGTCTATATACGATGAATAGAAGAAAGTAGAAAAAAGGAAAGAACATAATACCATGTTACTTCTTCTTCTTCTTTGTTTATGACATTAAATAATAAGGGAGTGTGCGAGTTTATGCTTATATCGAGATAACGATATATATATATATATATAAAAGTATTTTTTTTTAGAAATTTTTAGTTTAATATCTAAAAATGGCCACTGAAAAGTCGGTAGTACTTGTTGATGGTCAAGCCCCACCTCGTTTTATTCCGTCAACACGCTTCACTCTAGCATTACTCGTCTTTTTTGCTTTTATTGTTCAATATTCTCAGCGTGTAAATTTACCAATTGCTATTGTATGTATGGTTAATCGTACGAAACCAATTGACAATACTCGTATATTATTTTCGAACCACACAGTAACACCAACATATCCTTCATCAAGATATATAATTGATCAATCAACAACAATAAAATCTATAAGTGCACCTATAGAAAAAGGTGGTATTTTTGAAGAGAAACAATTTTTTTGGACTGAATTACACCAACAAATTCTTCTCGGTGGATATTGGGCTGGCTATATCTTTACTCAGGTACCAGGTGAATATAAAAATATTGTTTTTTTCTTTACATAATCATATATAGGTAAATTTTGATAATTAGGTGGATGGTTAGCAACAAGTATAGGTGCTAAATGGGTTTATGCAGGTTCTCTTGGTACTAGTTCATTAGCTACATTAGCTTTAACAATTATGTATATGATGTCAAGTACACAATTTATTCTTATACTTATTCTTCGATTTATAATTGGTCTTGCTCATGGTGTACTTTTTCCAGCAACAGTTGCTCTTTGGTCCCTATGGGCTGTTCCACAAGAAAGAAGTACACTGGCATCAATTGGTTTTTGTGGTACACATCTTGGAACATCGTTAACAATGTTGACTGGTGGAATATTCTGTCGATATTTAGCTTCAGGCTGGATGTATCTATTTTTTGTCTCGAGTCTTCTTGGTTTTATATGGTTTATATTGTGGGTAACATTGACAGCCGATGCACCAAATCATCATAAAACAATTAGTGCTCATGAACGAGAATATATATGTAAGTTAACTGGTAGTACTGGAAAGAAACGTACCATGTCATTAGCATCAATACCATGGAAAAATATTGTAACATCAAAACCATTAAATGCTTTAATGATAACACATATTGCAAATTTATTTGGTTTATTTTTCTTTTTAACAAATTTTGGTAAAATTCTCAATCAACTTTTACGTATCTCACCACAAAATACTGGTTATATATTAGCATTTGGATTTTTTCTTACACTATTAAGTAGTTTATCATCAGGTAATAAAAAACAACTATATAAAAATTATTTTACTGTTATGTAAAAAACAAAACTATTCTTTTTATAGGTATTGCAACTGATCATCTTGTTCGTGCAAATATACTAACATTAACAAGTGCAAGAAAATTATTTAATTCATTAACATCATTTCTACCTGCTTTATGCATGGTATCACTTTGTTTTTGCGATCAATCTCACCAGGTACTAGGTGTTATTACTGTTCTTATTTTTCTTGCAAGTTCTGGTAAGATTTCATATATATATTAATTTGATTTATTGAAATATATGTTCATTTATCTTACAGGTCTTGGTTATGGTAGTGGTTATATCGTAAATTTTGCAGATATTGTTCCTGCTTATTCCGGTGTTATATTTGGTATTGCTAATACATTTGCATCTTTAGCTGGTTTAATTGGAAATATAGTTGCTGGAATGATTGTTAAAGAACCAATATTAGATCAATGGAGAAAATTGTATATTATGTTTGGTATTGTTTATGTTATTGGTGGTGTAGTTTATCTTCTATTTGGTTCAGCTATACCAAGAAAATGGGCGAAATTTCAAGCAGTTGATAATAGTGCTAAACAAGAAGAAAAATTACATGATGAAGAAGCAATGCCTATGAATGAAAAAATTTGAATGAACGATCATTTTTCTTCTTTTTTCCTATCCTTTTAGTTTAAAATCTTCCGTCCAACGTTATTATTTTAAATATCCTTTAGATTTAGTTAATTAATCTCGAGAATGATCCAAGTTTGTTTTTTTATCTCTATTTAGTGATAAAAAAAAATATTTTTTACATGAATTTATCACATGGTGTAATGTCAAGAATGATTTCTTTTTCCTCGTTTTTTTTTGTTTAATTATTGTTTAACATTACCAATAAAATTGATGCAAGAAAACAAAACCTCGAACTTTTGATATACTACTCTCATAGTCTTTTACTATAGAGATAAGGTATATTTGCACTGATAATCGAGTCTTTTGTTTTTGAATATAGGTTTCATACTCGTAAATATGTTTTTTAAGGATCAACAAAGACTATTATATCTTATGAGAAATATTGACATATGGCTGATAAAAAGTAATTTTAACGTAAATATTTGCTCTGAATAGATGAAAACAAATCCGTTTAATTTATTACTTTATAAAAAAAATATTTATTATGATTTCAAAAACTCCATGATTAAAAGACGTAAATATTAAATTTTTTTTGTAATTATATCTTTTAAACTATTTTGACAATTTCAAAAAGTATGTCGGATGAAATTGGATATAACTCGATTTTTATTATATACAAATATCAGATGATTGTGCAAACATTATAAATCGTACGATGAAAATTTTTGTTTTACTACATTTCGAATTCGTGTGAAAATGTCGTTTATTTTAGTTATGTATTATTGATTCGATTTTTAGCAGTTTTTCATAATTCTACATAATTTAGTATGACATTTGACAAATGAGTTCGTCACAACTTAATGGTTTAATCGTTTAAATTAAAGAGACAATACACAATGATGATGTCAATAACAATTTGTGAGACATGATTGTAAAAAGATGAATGTAAACGATTTGTACGATCTCTATCTTTTCTTACTATTTATTATTTATCATTTTCATCTGAAATAATCCTCTTATAGCAATCTTTTCGAGATAAATTAAATCAAAATTGCTGAAAAGAGTAGAGCGAATTAATATAATCATATCTAAAACTTTCGGCATCGTCAATAGAGTAATTTTTAAAATTACTAATGGTATTTATAGACATTTGTTATAAGTTGCAAGTATGCTTTTGTTAGTATATTGATTTGAATAAAATAAAAAATGTCTTTCATTCTAGTGTAATACTATTTACTTCAGAATGTATTTTCAGCTGCTGCCTTGACAGACATAATTTTATACAAATCATATTGTCTCGCTCATTCCAAATTTAACATATATATGATAGACTCAAATATCAATCGAAACTAAAACTCACTATTTATGCACATCCACTTATTGTTTTATATTTCCATTTAAAACTTCAGATAGAGATTAATTCTCTTGAGTGTATAATGTAGAAAAAAAGGAAACATCGTTTACTATCATTATATATTACATAACCAAGTGTTTAGTAGCAAGAAATGATCAAAGTATAATGTAATAATTCTTTTATATTCGCTCAGTAGAGAAGATGTTCAAGTACCACTACATTCTAATTTAATATATTCAAAACATAAATTAGATTTTTCCTTTTATCTAACGACGCAATATATAGCGATGGTTAAAGATATTTTTTTTTCTTTAAATCATGCTTACAATAACCATATCTGTAGTTACTCGACAGTTAGATATGCGGTTTATTTTGATTGTAGAAATACATATTCAACAAAGTAATCATTTATCTTGAGAATATTTGCGTGAGAATGTGGGTGTATAGTAGTATCACATGTGTTTGTCACCATTACTCTCTTTCTTTCTTCCCATAAGATAATTAATAGTATCATAAACTCATATGCAGCTGACAAAAATTTTCAATAACAACTACTCATTGAAAAGATAATTATCGAAAAACAAAAACAACTCGTGTTTTCATACTAGTCAATATTACAAAGTCGTTTTTATTAGGACAATATTGATGAGATAGTCAATTGTTGTATTAAACGTAAACAAAGAACGATGTTGATCACTTCAGAAAGATCAGAGACTCTTTGAAAACAATAAATCTAACAATAGTTTCTTTAAATTTTCTTTTATTAAAAGACAAGTAATTTCAACTTGAAAAAAAAACTTATATTAAGTTTTCTTATAAAATTCACTGTCAACACATGTATCATCAAGATTTGTTATTGTCTTAACCGTTTCTAATGATGTTCGTCTTTGCCATAATCGATGTATAACTTCAAATTCTTGTATATGTCGTCGTTTATTATAGAAACAACAACATAATTTTCTATAAAACCATATTTGATAAAATTCTCGTACATAAAAATCATTTGGTAGAACATAAATCATATATGTTAATATTTGTGGTGCATAGAGAAGAAAAATAAATCCAATATGTAAACGAATTATAAATGTTGATGAATTAAATAAATTAAAATCAATTATATAACGATATAAACCATGTAAAAATATACATAATATAATAAATAATGATGGTACCATATAATTTTGATAAGCAAATATTCGTTGAATGAAATTTTCTTTTACTTTTATTGATAGAATACGTATTATACATATTAAATGAATAAAACATGGAAAGATTATACAAAAGAAAAACATAATGTTTGACCATGGTTTATATGTATATTTATCATATACACAATAGAGATTATTCGATTGATCAGTTATTAAATAACGTGAAAATATTTTATCAAGATTTGATACTGAAACAATAAGAAATATGAATAATGAAATAAATAAAGATGATTTACGTGAACGAAATTTATCGAAATTGAAACATTTTATTAAAACATTTTCAATTGCAATAGCAGCACTTATTAAAGTACTTGTATAAACCATATTAAGAGATAAATATGGATATCCATGACATGCCCATAAACGAAATATATATTTATCATAATAAATAGCAGTTAGAACGTTTGTTAAAATTAAAATCATTAACAATAAACTACATATAGAATAGATAATTAGATAAATTCCAAATGTTGTATATCGAATACGATCACGAATAAATGTCATCAATGCAAAGATATTATTTAGTAATCCAATTAGAGCCAAAATAATGAAAATCCATATATACATATGCCATAATGATGGAAGATCATGATGTGTTGCTCCAATTATAGGAAGAATTAATGCATTGGAATGGATACTATACTGATCAGTAAAATAGTTTTCTTTAGGATAAATACAAAAACCGAATAGACATCGATTTCCATTTTGACAGTGACTACTGTTTAAACACAACATTATTGATCAAAGCAAAAAATATAATTACAATCTTTTATATATATATACATTCAAATGACGTAAATCGATTTTCTAAATGTATTATTTGCATATTTTCGAGATAGAAGAAAATATATTAATTTTCGATTTCCATTGCATTTTCAAGTACAATCTAATCAATCATGTAATATACGACTTCCAACTATAATTATCAATAAATGTATTTATTTAAGAATATTATAGACTATTTTTGTAATATGCGTCTATGTATTTCTTTTTAAGTATTTTCGACTCTTTAGTATCAGGTGAGTCAGAAAGATTTTCGTCGCAAATGTATAATCAGCCGAATATATACATATATTTATGAGGAGGTTTGAAGTGAAATCATATGAAAATATTTTTCAATAATCTTGATTTATTCACAAAAGTATTCTTAAATTAATTTATTGTTTTCGAAAATAAAACAGTTTATTAGTACATATTATACTTTTAATATAAGTAAATGATGTTTATTAAACTAGATATTCAAAGTAATTTACGTAGACAATATTTTGCTACATCGGAACAATTGTGCTGTTAACATTTATTGTATCAACAGCTATTGGCATATGTATGAGATTATCTTTATCAAAGATTCAAATATCAATGGCATGATAATGATTCTTAGTTTTTTGGAAAGAGTTCATATTGATTTAAATAAGTATTTATAGAAAATAGAAATAACATAAGCTATCTATACATTGAACATTATTAATGAAAGCATACTTCCATCTGATGATTAGCTAGTTGTTGCTTAATTTTATTTTAATAATCAAATAGGAGATGCAAGTAATGGTGTATTTTTATTTAAGTAGAAAAGCACGACTTTGTATTTCTTCTGATAAATCATATATTTTATTTCAAGAATATCGTCACTAATGACATATATTAACAATGGAATACAATAAAACTGTCGTTAGCTGTACTCATTCTTTGTGTCAATCATGCGATGTAAACATTGTGTTTAAAGTAATTTTTATGTTTCAATTAACTTATTTATTCCAGGTTTAATAATTAAATTCTTATTTCACATATAAAAGTAGTTGTTAAATCATGTACTGAGTTTTATTTTTTTATACTGTTATTATAAGATGGAAAGTGAAGACATTTTCTTTATTATCATTGGTATACTCTATATTCTTATTCTTCTAATCACAGCTTTATTCTCATCAATTATTGTATTTATTATCATTTCTCATTGGTATTCGCATTGTCGATCAATCTCAAATCTTCTCATTTGTAATTCTTGTACTGCTTTTCTTATTTTTGTTCTTAGTATTGCCATTCAAATACCATATGTATTTCAAACTAATCAAAAAGAAAACAATTATTCAAACACAACATTTTGTAGATTTCGTGCTTGTTTCTATTTATTTTGTTGTATTGTAAAAATATTGTCTTATCTTATTCAAGCAATTTCACGCTATTTTATAATTGTTCTTCATAGACATCGGCAACTTTTAACATATCGTACCAACATCATAATGATCATATTCAATTGGACATTTGGTATAATTATAGCATGTAGTTTCTTGATCTCACCAATAGGTTTTCAATATGAATCTGAATCTCATTTATGTGTTTTAACTAGTAAAGTATTTCATACATCATTTACATTAATGGTAGTTGCATTTGTAATTCCTGTAAATATTATTATTGTTCTTTATGCTCTTATTTTGAAACATACGACACATACAAATCGTGTTCAACCAAGTACTATTACAAGAAAAAATAATAAACGAAATCTCAAAGTATATCGAAATATTCTAATGCTATTGGGTATTGTACTAATTGGTGGAACACCATATCTTTTATGTATTCTAATTAATAAATTCAGTGCAACTCCATGGCCATTATATTCAATATCCATATTACTTATCATGCTATCAGCTGCTGTTGAATCGATCACAATATTTCTCACTAATAGAGATGTCAAAAAAATCTTTTATGCTAAACTCAGTATTTATCAAACAGAAGAAATGCAAACATTTACGACAACTCAGATACCAACGATAACAATAAATGCATAGTTATCAAGACTAGATTTTCTTATTTATCTACAATAATGATTGTTGTATTTGTTTTGTAAAAATAAAATTCGTTGCTTTTTTCATTGTATGAACATTATTGTAAAAGATTGCATGACACTTTTTTAAATGAAAGATTTGAAGAAATGGTGCAAAAATCAAAACGGAAGAAATTGAGATTCTTTGAAAGTGTACTTCAAATTCCATTTAAAATAAATATTATGAAACTTCAATATAAATATTATATATTAAAGATGCCTTGTTCAATTCTATTCTATTCAAACAATTAAAAAGTATGATCAAAAGTATTTTTTCTGATACCTGCATAAGCATAGTAAAGAAAAAGTATAATTGTAGTTTAAGAATAAAATTTGCATATAATCATGAACAATATGTGAGAATATTATTTCACCCATTGAAATTCATATTTATACTATAAATGATATTGTGAAATATAATCTTAATATCAATGTTGTTTAATGAAACATAAGTGATTGAATCAATTCATCAGCTATTTCATTCACATCGCCTTCGAGTTTAATAACGCTTTGAATCTTTTTGATACAGCCGTTTATAGCATTCGATACATCGAAGAATTTTATAAAGTTCATTGAATTTTTTTTTGTAAGGAATAATTCTATGGTTGATGAATTAGTTTACTTCCTAATAATTATAATCCCGCTTTGAAAGGAATAAAAGTAGGTAGTAAAAAAATGAAAGGAAGTGGATATGACATCGAACATATTTTTGAGGTAATTAGTGCTTTATGTTACACGTAAAAAATGAATAAAGATAAAAATGACATATTAACACGTGATAGTAGAGGCTTTTTTTTGATATTGACGAGGGAAAAGATTAGCAAAATCAATGGGTATTGATATGAAATATAGAAACAAAAAGCTAAAACGGAAGTGATTTTGATAAAAATTTGTTTTTTTGTTAATATCGCGTTTCTTTGATCGTTTTAAACTACTGCATATATATCAATCACTATCCTTAACTGAGTCATATAAAATGTAATTAAACGCATTGTTTGCGAATATTTATGACGGATATTTCTCCATTACGTCTATAAAATAATTTCAACAATCAATTCGAAGGTTAGTGTTTCTCTGAATAAATAAATTTATTTTGATTAAGATTAATCTCGAATACAATGTACTTATCTCGAATTTATGAGAGAGTACATGTCATAAAAAATATTTTTTTCTTTTAGTAAATAACAAATATTATATCATTAACGATGTGCATATACAACGTGACATCAATTTAATAAGAAAAAATATCGATACTAAGCATGATAGTAGACGACTATGCACAATAGGTATAACACACCGACTAGAACATGGTTGACACGGGTCGATGAACAACATGCTTACACGCATCGTTAAAATGTATTTCATAGTATGAAATGAAAAGCGAAGGCGTTATTGTATGATTAATATGACTGAATTCATGTTATCAACAAGATATCATTAATATTTATCAAACAAATATAAACACTATTGAGATTTCTTTAATTTAAATCTATTTTTAATGTTGATATGAATAATTACAAGTTAAGATGTTATCATAGTATATTATTTATCTGTTGATCATAAAGACAATATGATAATGTTTGAACAGATTTTAAATTTGAAGTAATGTATGTTTAGTATATTAACAATTGTTATTGACACATTAAAATTGATGAAGATAAAATCTTTGTTTTTAATTAGAATTCTTTTATTTTAGAATTTTATTTGAATAATCTAACAATAAGTCCGGATATGAAGGTAAACATTTAATATAATCTATATTTTATTATATAAATTTTAAAAAATGATATAGGTAAATAGTCTAACACATAAATTCACATCTCTACCTTCACAACTACCAATCCTGTATTTAAAACTACTTTTACGATTATTCTTACGTCGTTTATTTCCTGCAATATTATTGATTGTCAGTCTTTATTTTTTCATTGCTAATACCAAAAAAAAAGAGTATGAACAATCTACTCAACCTACGATTACAACTACCGTCTGTCTTAGCGATTGTGATTTTATACCATCAACTGATGAATTTATTCGTACATATACTCCGAAGACATTACTTGGAACTAAAAATGATACAACTCGTGTTGAACCAACAGTTGAACGAATTCGTCTTCTTTTGGAAAAAATTCGATCAAAAGAAGACAAGTATCAATCAATTTTAAATACATTCGATGTTTTCAATATGACAAATCCTAACATATCATTTAAACCATATTTATTTGGAAGTAATGTAGATGAAATAAAAATATTATACAATCGTTATATTAAATTAATGAATGATAATAAAACGATTCAAATTGATGAAACATTTATTGATTATTTAAGAAAAATTTCAAGTTATTTATCTGATAGTTTAAAAAATCAAAGAACCAATACAGTAAATGAAAAACAAATTTTTGTAGTTTTTACTCTTTTTCTTTCTTAATTAGTTTCCTGTTAAATGTTCTCGTAAACCAGTTTTTGTTCTGGCTTCCGATGGAGGTTTTTTTGATGGTCTTCAAGGTACTATTCATACATTAGATACCTTTTGGCCTAATTATACAATTATCGTTTATGATATGGGCTATTCACCTGCACAAAAAAACTTAGTATGAAATTTTATTAATTTAGTTTCTACTAAATGATTTTTTGTTATTTTTAATTAGCTTAAAACAAAATGTAAACAATGTACAGTTATCCAATTTCCATTTGCTTCTATTGAAAAAGTTGCACCACATATTCGTACGTTAGGCAATTATGCATTTAAACCATTTGTTGTTCAGGTTAGGATTTATAAATATTTTATTGTAATTATTTACTGATAAAAGTCATCGAGATAGACTCATGGTATATCGAAGTTCGACAATAGAATTCTAGCATTAGATAACATCTGTTAGAAGCTTTATCAGTGTTTTATTTAGGTTTTTCATTTCGAGAGTGCGACAGCGATTTCCGGGAGGGCGAAAACCTAATTTCTGGGGGGCAAATACATAGTATAAGCACAAAAATTGCAATTTTTGGGAGGGCAAAATCGTTCTCCGAGAGGGCGCCGCCATCACTGCCCTTCCTCTAGATAAATCACTGAGCTTTATCTAATGATTATATAAAAGTTAGATGGGGATATCAGTGATTTATACATCGTTATATATCACAGAAGAAAAAGCAGATGTTTCAATCGTAAAATATGATGAGGTTTCAGAAGTATGAAAGTTTCTTGTTTTTTTATCCATGTTATTAGTCGTTACTAACAAAAGACATGTCGATAAATTTCTCATTTTTAATCCAGATCATCTTTAATATAATTCGAAAAAATTTTACTAACAGCTTATTTTTTATTAGGAAAACAAAGATTTAAAAGGTTTAGAATATTTTTTTGAAAATTTCAATCGTAATCAATCGTTTCATAAACTTTCATATTTCTTGTGTGGATATATGATCTTAGTTAGTGTGAATTTATATAGGATGCTCTTCGTCGTTATGGACAAATTATTTATGGTGATTCATCAGCTCGTTTTAATCATAATTCATTCGATCCAGTTTTATACGACAATTACATTCGTGGTTTTGCTGCTCGTGAATTACCTGGTCATTTTTTACCTTGTTATACTCGAAGTGGTGCTTTTAGTTATTTTAATCAATCATATACTAACTATGATGATATATATATGGCTGAAGCAAATTTCTTAGTTGTTACAGATACATTTTTAACACGTCTAATTATGAAAGCATGGTTAATGTGTGCACTTGATACAGATTGTTTAATTACTGAGAGTACAAAAGCACTGTGTAGTAGAACATCTGCTGGAGTACATCGATATGATCAAAGTGCAATGGTAATTATTTTAACACATTTCTTCTTTCAAGGTAATAGATTAGGATGGTTAAATGGAAATGCGAACGATCCAACACCGTATGATATGTTTACAAGTGTCATAAAACATTTAGGTGATATTAAACGTGGTGAACGTGAGCCAAATTATCTGCCAGAAAAAAAGATACCATAGAAATTTACATTAATTATTTTCTATTCTCGCAACCTATAATAACAAAATAATGATTTGTTTTTTTGATTACATAGATATTTTATTTATTTTTTATCATTTTTGTTATTGTATATAAAATCTTAATTAATATTCTTTTGATTGTATAAAAAACAAATTATTTTATCAAACGTAATTCTCTAATCGCAGTGATCGACAGTAGAATTAAGTAGTAAATGTATAACTTGAAAATATTTCTTCTCAGATGTTTTGTATAGTAGTATAGAACAACTGTAATATAATTGTGAAATTGTTTTGATTACAAAGACTAGACCATATTTTGCAACATAATCGAATGAAAACAAAACATTTCACACTCTCCAGACAGGAAGAATGCCCATTTCAAATGATAATAACTATGATTATCGATGAGAATAAAGCTGACATAAGAATGAACATAATACAAATCATTTTCAGAGAAATAACTGTCTCATATCTGTGACAACTTTTGATAAGGGAGATACTATTTAAGGGTTAGGCTATGTATTTTTATTTCAAGTATCAAGAATCACAGCTAAATTGTATTTTCATCATTCTTTATATACTGTGAAAGATGGAAGTTCACATACTAGAAAAGCATAGAATCAAAAGACAAGTTTGATACAGAAAAACTATTTTTATCATGCCATAAAAGTGAGGTGAATGTACGATATAAGAACAAACTGAAAATGTGATTTCTAAATGCAAAACAAGGCATCGCGGTTATTTCTCTTAAGAATAGGTAACGGATTGCTACAATGTCTTATTACAATTCACTCCGACAATTTTTTCCTAAACATTATCAAATAGATCAAATGTTGTTAATAAAACAGTATGAAACATAACAATTTGAAGATAAGTTTGATGAACTGAGGAAATTAGGATAGTGTCAACTTTGACATGATATGTCATATAGCAAAAAAAAAAGAAAAATCTCGTATTTCTGTTTGTGTTATGCAAGAGACGGCATAATTTATGCAATGTATTAACTTTAACGATGGATAGGATCACACGACTAGTGCAAAACATTTCGATATCTATAAAAAAATAGAATACTTTTCATCTATGAATACTGATGAAAATAATATTGATTGCTGGTTACAAAAATTTAGTTTCATCTTTTAAAATATTGATATTCCTTCCATGTATAAGTATTTTTCTTAGATCTGTTCCTTTTTATTGTGCATCATAAAATAACCATTGATTTAAAACTTCTTGTACGTATCTCTATTTTATTTTTTTTTCAAAAGGCAAAAAAGAATCTTCACAATAAACACAACAAAAGAAAAGAAAAGAAGTCATGTATGTTTTACATACGTTTCCTCTTGTGTATATTATTAATAATAAATGCAATGAAGAAGCAAACTGTAACTATGCCATGTGTGTGAGAAAGAAAAGAAAACAATATACTCTTTTTTGATATACTCGGATCTGATAAATATTTTTTTTGATTATATGCAGATCTGATGAATATTTTTTTTTGATTGTACTCAGATCTAATGAAAAATCTCTATCTGCACACGCATGCGAAAAAAAAGAGAGAAAAAAAAAAAAGAAGAATCAATGTTCGTTTTAAATTTAAACAAACCACATGTCATTTGCAATTTTGGAATCAAGAACCATTAATTTTGTTTTTATATCATCCATCGAAACATTTTCAATATTTTCAACAAAACCACCATTATCAGATCCTTGATCAAGATTATCATCAAAATCAAATGTACGTGATGCATATGCAGCTAAATGAGCGTAATGAATTGGTGCAGGAACTGATACTGCTTTTGAACAGCGAGCATCAGTATGACAGAGCTAAAGAATAAAACAAAATTATGATTGCATTTTTTAAATGATTCTATAATGTATTGTTACCCAATAAGTTAACTGTTGAATTTCATCACTTGTAAAACCAATTTCATCATGAAGAACATGATAAAGTGCTGGACGAGATGTTCCCATACTAAAAACAAAAGAACTCAATAGATATTTTTAAAAGAAAAAGAATATTCTTACAGTGCTGCTTGTGAACATAAATAAAAATCGAACTGAGACGGATGTGTGATTTGATGATCAACAACTGTTCCTGCTTCAACATTTTTTGTCATTTGTCCATCATAAACAAAAAATCGTGTATTGTGTCGTTTTTTTACAATAATAAACGTTAATTTTGGTTGTGCTCGATTAACATAAATAGCTTAAAGTAAAAAATAAAGAAAATTAGTTAATTAATTTTTTCAAGAAAATTCCTTTACTTCGGAATGCTTGTTTAATTTTAGCAACTTCATTGTCAAGTACTTTTTGATATTGACCATCATCAACACCATCACGATAAAAAACAATTTTATTTGGTAAACGATTTGCACATGAACGAGCAAATACTTGAAGTAAATCAATAATCATTGCATCCAAGTCCTTGATAATTTCCATTGAACAACGGCCCAATTTTGGATATTCTAATATTAGAAAAATGATGAAAAAAGAAAATTTATATTAAACCAACATACGTTCACAAAGACGTGCTGCATATAGAGAATTGGTTGGATCACGTGAACCAACAACAGCTGCAATGGATGGACGTTCAGCTGAACATGTTGTATGTGTTACCTAAAACAAAACGATTATTTTCTATCTAGTTTAGAGCACATCGGATTGAATCGTAATTCTACTGTAATTAAATCAAAATGTAAAGATTAGTTTTTTTTGTATATTTTGTAGGAATGAATACCCTAGTTTTCTTTTCCATCATTAAAGTACTTACATCAGCTCCAAAAAACATAAAAAGATCTTCGTTTGATGGTCGACTTAAAGCTGCCTTAAGATTAACAATACCATTAATACATCCCATTTTTGCATTAATCTTTTGACTTAAATTTTGGACATCTTAAAAGAACAAAATAATAAAGTTTTATCGAATAAAAAAATTCTTTCATCTCTATTTCTTACACATATCAAGTTTTCCAATATTTTTTTCCAATGATTGATAACTAACACATTGTGTAACTAAACCATAACGTTGATTACCACATTGTTTAACATAATCATAAACATTGTCAAGGGTATTATTAAGTACAACAACGGTTAATTGCCAATGTTCTTTACTAGCATTAACTAATGTTTTTTCAATTTCTTCTTTAGTTGGTGGTTTAGCTATTGTTATTGGTTTAGATTTAATAAGTATGCCATAACGTTGTAATAACTAAAAAAAAAGGAATAAAGGTATGTTATTTTTTCGAAAAATTAAATAAAATGCAATGTTATTACAGATGGTAATTGTGTTTCAAAATCTTTCAATGTTTGAATAACATTTTCAGTTGGTTTCGAACCAAAATAAACCATTCCCCATTTACTAATATCACGTGTTGTATAAAAACGATTACGTATTGTCCATTTACCAAAATTAACACGTTCGGTTACATCGGAATTACCTTGACCACGATATTTAACTTCAGGTGGTGGTAAAATTCGTGCTTTTAACTGAAGCATTTCCTTTGTTTCAACTTTAATATTTAATTCTTTCAAGTACGGATCACTGTCAAATTGACGATTTTGAACAACATTCATGATTTGATTATAGCGTTGATCAGGTTTAATAACTGATTTTTTTGTTACTAATGCTCGTTGAACACTATCTAATGGTTTTAACGAACGTTCCCATGCAACAAGCTAAAGAAATGAATTCCGATAAATTTTATCTTTTAAATTTTTAAATGATATACTTTAACGAATTCCATAGGTAACCAATTAGCTCGCTTTTGAGTACCACTCATACCATCAATACATGGCAAGTGTGGATATTTCAATTTTTGATATTTTTCAGCAAAAAAGTCTGCAACACTTATTTTTTCACCTAAGGATGCATCGCCAGCATCATCGCTAGCACCACGTACAAACATGATTTGATTAGCTGGTAAACCAAAACCACGTATACGATAACGAATATCACGACCTGTATGTAATGTTTCAACTAAAAAATAAATTTAAAAATAAGAAACAATTTTTTTGTCAAATATATTAACATACTTAGCATATTACGAACAATACGTTTAAAACCTTGCAATTCAATTTCACTTAAACCTTTTGTTATATCTTTACGAAGATATTTCGTTGCAAATTCAACAAAATTTAATGGCATATAAAAACAAGTAAATGCTAAATTGATATTTAATGTTGGGCCACCTTGTGTAAGAAAAAGTGCTTGATAAAAACCATTTGCCATACCACGACCGTCACCTAAAAAATGTCGACCATAGATTTTAGAATACTTAAGATTTTCTATATGCTTATTGACTTAAAAAGAAGAGAATTTGTCCAACATTAGAAATTTAATCATGAAAAGCTGAAGTGACTTTTAAAATTTTTCTATGAATAAATACTTACCAAGATCATCCAATTTTTGTTTGCGATCATAGAATTGATTTCTTATCGCAATAAGATCATTTCTTGCTCGTTGTTTAAAAAGTGTTTCAATAATTCGAATGGAATCTCTTGGTCGTATTGCAGTCTTTTTTTCAATAAAATCAAATATATCTCGAATTTTTTCTTGTCGTACGAGATTAAGAACTTGAAACTGGAATGTCTTCTCTTCATTATTGAGATTGAATGTTATTTGTAATGGTTTGGTAAAATCAGTTAATAATTCTCTTGTATAAATCGTTTTACCTTCATCATACCAAATAATCGGAAAATTTTTTTCACGTTTAGCTATACGTTGAACAGTTTCCCAACGTTCATCTTTTCGTGCTAAACGTGGTTTTTTATCACGTCCAATCATAAAAATTTCAATATCATATTGATTTATAATAGCATCGTCAACTTGAATACGAAAATGGTTTGTATATACATCAACTACTTTACCAGCTTTTCCGCCTTGATCAGGACGACGAATTGGTGTTAGAACAGCCGATTCAGGTACAGCAGAATGTAAATATGAACGTCGAGCTGTTGGCTGAGCACTTCGAGAACGGACAACCGGCTGTGCTACTGCAGAATTTAATGAAAGATTTTCCATTGCTTCGTGCGGTGTTGGATATGCACTTGATGAACGTTCTGGTGGAGTAGCAGCAATAGTTTCTGCTGCGGCTGTTGGTGCTTGTGGTGGAGCACCCCAAGCTGGTTTTTTTGGTCCAGCTGACGGCTTTGGACCACTAGTAGTGCTATTAGTAGCACTACTAGTAGTACTATTAGTAGCACCATTAGTAGTTATAGGTTCTGTACTTGGCTTCGTATCAACACGAGCTATTTATGAAAAAAGAAAATTTAATTTAAGAAAAAGAGTAATATGTTTTACCTTGCCGCTTTCCCCATGCAGACATTTTAACTAATGAGAGTGGATGAAAAATTTTTTTTTATGATTCTAGAAGCAAAATATGATGTATATATATATGAAATAAAGTGCGGTCGGAGGTTTCACTTTATCTATTCTAATAAGTAGAGAAAAAAGGAAAGGCGTAGTCACGACGTTTATAAACGAATGAAAAACATTTTACTCGCATAATGGGTATTAAATATCTGTTGTTTAGATATATATATACGTATATCTACAAGCAGAGAAAAAAAAAACAAAAATATCGAGAAAATTTTATTCTCCCGGTCTGGTCACATGTATTTACCCGCTACGGGATGCTTATTATGCATTGGGAGAACGAAAAGAAAAAAAAACAAATGACGAATGAAAATAACCCTCGGAGGGAAGAGGCGAAAAGTGACTGGGCTTTTTTACTTGAATGTAAACATATTTTAAAACATAGATTTTCTCTGTAAATTGGAAGAAAAATTATTATTTTAAGGCTTATGATACTAATACTCTAAATTATTTAATACACTCTGCTTACTTCAGCATTCTTAATGATATAAAATCGATACGATTGCTTGTCTAGTATAAATTGCTTATCTATATATATATATCTTGACGTCACATACTTGCCAATTATACCGACTAAATGAGCTTTTATTCGCTAATGCCTTTTGACAATGTTACTTTTGTATGTTGCTAACAGCGATCTGTTTTTATTTCAACTATCTGTCTGTATCATTTCTTTGATATAGGAAGTGTTTACTTACCAGCTGTATGACTCCTCTTTTTATTTGATCTTTTAATTTGTTTGAAGTTATCATCTTGTGTATTTCTAATGATTGATTTTTATTTCAAAGACGAAGTTTCTTCACTCACAGATAATCGCTAATTATGAAGAAGAATTTATTTAGAAAATATCAAATAATTCAAACGAATGTTTGCTAAAGATCTACAAAAAAAGGTTCAGATGTAAAGTCAATTTTTAGTTTTTTCTTCTACCTAGACACTGTTCAATTCAGATTTGATAGCGAGTGATTATACATGTTAAGCTCTACGTTCGAGAAATGGTGCATGAATAATAGTTATATTCTGAATCACTCATATTAAGAAAATCTTTCTTAGTTTTTGCATCATCATAAAGAGAAGTAATATAAGATCCAAGGAATAAAAATATTGCATTACAATGATGAAATAAACACTAGTTTTGATGTATTTTATTTTCGTTATTTGAAATGCAAATTTTCATCAAAATCACGTAATGAGTTTAATGAAAGTAAAATAGATAAAAGATACTGTCCGTTTCATTCTTTTACAGTTATTAGATCGAATTTCTTTTTTAAGATAGACAATACTTTTTTTAAGCATTTTTTCCATTGAAGATAAATGACAGAACAGAGACCACTCTTGGCAATATTTAAAGCAATACAAACACTTTGTTTTTATACATGAACGCGACCAACAAGGATTAATAAATAAAACACATTTGGGGCAGAGATCAAGCTAATTAGTGAACCGACAGTATCGGTGAGAATAAAATTTTTTCCTCCTCTAAAATACAATACCATAAGGTAATGTCGGCTAACATCTTTTGATATAAATTCGGAGAAACTAACACATGGCAGGTGTTAAACTTTTAAGTTAAATATATATATGAAGATATCTCTGGTTGCATCTTTTATGATAAAGATCGTTAAGTGTATATATATATATTGTGGAAGTGAAGTGTTACATCATTGTTTGTCTATAAAAATAAGATACATTCTATTTTGAGTGATCTGTTCTGTCAGTTATTTTCCAATTATGATTGATTGTTTTAAACGAATAAATGAATGAAACGTGTCATTAATTCGATGATTTAAATATATGAAATTTCACACTTTTTCCACTGAAAATATATTGGAAATGTATGATGTTTCGTTTTACTGAATTTGCTGAAAACAATGAAATACAATGTGAGAAAAAATGAAGCATTTTAATCAACTCAGAATTCTCCAAAAATGAGTACAAAAGATCAATAGTTCTGTAACAATACTTACAAAGAGAGCGAGAGTGGCACATATCTCATTTCTTTCTAAATTAGGAAATTAAAAAACGATATTTCATACAATATCACTGTCCACTTATCTCTGCATTTCATTCAATATAAACGCAATTATTTATATTATCGATTTTCTTCAATTCTAAACACATTCTGTTGATTTCGTAAGAGAAAAGATTCATAAAATTTTATTTTTATTGTTGATAACATTTCATGTTCATATTTTGCTCATCTAAAATATTTTATTTAAAAAAGTAACACAAAATAAACATTATTGATGAAAAACATCTTCTAGACAATGAAATCCTATTGAAATAACATATCATATGGTGAAGTATATTCAATATTAACATGATACTTTGATGAATCTAATTTTCTGCGTTTAATTTGATTATATATTCTATTAAAAATTAAATCTTTTCATTCATGTATACTTTTAATTTAAAATTGTTCTATAAAAAAGACTATAGAGTAATATTCGAGCAAAGTGAAGGTAATATTAATAATTAATTTGTAATTACATAAGATCTCATAAGTGAATAAATTTAAAGTTGGAAGAAGAAGAAGCAGCTGCAGAAATCATCAATAATTATGGCGGTAGTAAGAGAATCTCTCAATCAAATACACATGCTTAAGATACAAGAGTTTTGTTTCTATTATTATATCGTCAATGAATATATTGTTTTTCATAAGATATTTAAACAAAAAAAAATATACATGGAGGTACTGAATCATCTCTTTTGTTGAACAATCAGCCAGGATCTCTCATTGTCAAGTATATTAAGTATCAACAAGAATGTGCATGAGATTATGCAATTATATACGAAAGAACTTTGAAACTAACCGGTTGTCACTATTTGTCTGCCTCCTATAATATAGATAGCACTATTCTAATGTAAATTAGTATTTAGAAAATTATCTATAATGTTAACAGGGGATTTTATAAAATAGTCTCTTACAACTAATATAACACTAGTCACTGATACTAATAGTAATTCAACGATTCTATGTCAAGAATAACAAAGACAAAAAGATTTATAATTTTGTGGTTACTTGTACTATAGAGAAACTAATTTATTGAGGTATAGAATATTAGTATAAGACATTAGATAAGATCAAGCTCTATGATCGACAGTTTTTAAGTTTTTACTATAATTACGTTTCTTTTATTGTTTTGTCAAAATATACAAAGTTTTTGAACACAATATACGCTAGAGAACGATATGATGTCTAATATGATATCATTTATATAAATTAATAATTTATACGGTTAAATATAAAATGAATCTAATATTCTAGTGTAAAGATGCTAGTTGAAAATTTTTTTATTGCATAATAGTTCTATTCAATTATGCATATATATGTTTCAGTCAGTATTACTTAGTAAGATTTTCAATGTCATTATTTTATAATGATTTTTTAATCATTAAAAATATTCTTATCGATTCAAAAAAGCAAACCATACATATCTATTTATCTCTTCCTACTCACTGAATCCAAATATGATCGAAAACAAAAATACAAGGTTTCAGTATCAAACTAATTGACGTACATGATTAATTTGAATTTTTGTTTTCTTCTTATCACTGAAAGTTCAATTCATTTTTTTATCTTTCCACTTCATACTGTCCATATTTATATGATTGAATAGAAACAAAAAACAACATGTAAAATCAAACAATAAAATGTTCTTATCATTCCTTTGAAGATATTTTTTATTGTTCTTTTTATTAAATATGTTCATTCGAATAATTGTCACATGGGATTAGGCATTGATCAAGTGATATTAAACGAACACGATCTTTAACTTGTAAACAAGTTATATGTTGAAATTGACATGGATTTGATATTGATGATTTATTAATACTTTTTGAATTTTTTCGACGTTTTCGTAATATTGAACCACATGATGAACTTCTTTTCTGTTTATTTAATATTATTGTTGAAAATAAATGTTCATAACGAATATCGCATCGTATTGCTTTATAAAATGAATAAAATTCTTTCGATGCTGATAAATTATGAAAACGTATTACACCAAGTGTTTCTTGATCAGATAAACGAAATGTAATATGTTGTGCACGAGCTTGTTTAACATCACTAAAACCATTAATTGTATCTTCCCAGATTGGAAAACCAGAACCAATTTCAGCAATAATTAAAGATAAACGTGATTGACGTTTAGGATCAGTACCTGAATTAAGCAACCATACAGGTAAACCATGTTGAAATAATATCCAATCTTCAAGTTTAGCTAATCGATCAGCTGTTGTTATATATAATTCACATAAACAGTGACAAGCAAATACTTGAGTACCAATACTTCGATAGGATGACTCAACTTTAAGAATATCATTTGCCGTAAGAACTGTTCGAGTAGATGATGTTGATGACGAAAGAATTTGACGAGGAGTTTGTGAACGAGGATGTGTATTATTATCATAAATAGATGATGTTGGTAATGGTAATTGATTATGTATATTTTCATTTTCCATTTGATCTATTAATGATTTACGAGGAACTATATAAAAGAATAATGTTAAAATAGATTTTAATAATTTAACTTACTACGTAATAATGTTAATTTAACATCTTCATCTTTTAATGCTAATCGATCACAACTTTTTGCTCGTTTTTGTTGTTGTTCTTGTTCTTGAGAATTATTTAAGAGGATTGATTTTTTAAAGGTTGGTTCTTGTAATAAATCATTAAAACGTTTTTCAATTGTTTCTAATTCTTCACAACTAAGCCAACCTTCATCTTGATCTTGTTGTTTAATTAATTTATTGGATGATAGTTTTTGATTAATAATACGTGGTGTTATACGAGCAACAGGTGTTTGATTTGTTTGATATTGTTTTGGAACTTTAAGTGATTGCATAGAACGATAATTTGTATTATTAAACTTTGATAGATGAAATGATGAAGTTGCTGAACGAAGTGGTAAAAAAGTTGAAGATGATCGAGATGATTGAGATAAAGAATTATTATTATTATTATTATTATTATTCGTATTGTAGCAACTGTTTGATGAGGTAGAAGAAGCAGATGATGATGAAACCGCTGAATAGCGATCGGATGATAATGTTGTTGGCATTCTCTCTAATAGAAAGAAAGAGAAAGATAATCAATTCCGATCAAAAATGGTAATCAATGCAATATGTTGATGTACGTTTAGTTTATAAATTCAGTTGACAAGATGACATTGTCTAGAAATAAAATTAGAGTGAATGAAACTATTCAATAGTTTGCGTGCTTTAATATAAGTTAAAATAAAAGTATATTGTGCGTGTGTATAAAAGAATCTTGTATAATCATAAATACAATTGTCGATCGATGGACAATGTGTGAGTAGATTTGTTATTGTACTTCGCCTTCTCTTTCTCTGTCTCTCTGTCTCTCTCTGTCTCTCTCTCTCTCTCTCTTAATTGTTGTATAAAAAGACAAAGATGACCATTACTATTACTACTACTACAACGACGACGATGATTATTATCACAGGGCGTATGTGAGTCAACATACGACACAAATGTAGAGTGTCCGGTTGTGATGACAGAAAAAAAAGAGGAAAGAAAGAAAGAAAGAAAGAAAGTAGAGAAAAAAAATGAACATCAAGTATGCAATTCAGGAAATTTGTCCATCTATTTAAAGAGAAAGAAAAGACAATTAAATTTTTAATATAGGATCTTATTAGAATTATTAAATATAGTGCATTAAAAAGAAGAATCTAATTGTTAAATTCTTTTTTTTTTTGGTCAATTAAAATACATAAAATAATATCAAGAGACAACTTAATTACGGAATTTACACATGAATTATATTTGTTTGATTAAAAACAATAGATACATAAAGAAAAAAACAATGACTGGAGGGTTAAATGATTTGTTTATAGCTATTTCCGATTTATTCTCCGCATTTATATCAAGTTTGGCAATAACATTTATAATTATATGTACGTAACATGACAACAATCGTATAATCTCATCATATTATTTCACCGACATTTTTTTTCTGTTAGGCTACTAAACAATTCATTAACGTTCATATATTTTACTCGAAGCATTTTCCTTTTTTTTTATGCTTGATTCAGAGAATAATATTGGTCTCTTCATTAGTACCCTTCGCTTCGCCACCCGCTGTGTTTGTCTGGACGTGCTCAACTATGCTTGTGCTACTTCTTGATTACGTACATATTTGCTGATTTAATACTTCTTTCCTCACTCTCTTCTCTATATTGTATCGTCTACAAATATATATATATATATATGCACTTGAACCTTCTTTTTTTTATACCTACTTGTTGTGTAGTCATTTGAAGTATATATGATACGGCAGAGAAGACTGTTCTTATATTCATCTACTCACATGAATCTTTTAGTATTATATTAGTTTCTTCTCGATTACTATCAAAATGTGTGTCTTTTCTTCTTTCTTTCATCCAACACGATTACTTTATATACACATACATGATCACACATCGAACATATTTAGCATTTCATTCGTGATCTATTACGTATAATTCTGCTTTATAATGATTAAAAAATGAAGAAGAATGATATTGATACGATTGTGTCTCTTGTGACATAAAAGAGTGTATTAGAAAAATGCATAAACAGGGAAATGTATTATATAACTTAAATAGATAGTTACAAAATTTTACCATCTTCCAAGGATCAAATATCCCATGTGTATAGTATCATCATCATTATTACTATTATTGTCATCGATATTTGGCTTTTGTCGTTGTATTGATGATAGATGAACGTCAATAATGAACAAACAATTGATTGATGAAGAAGTAACTGACGTTGATAGAAAAAGTGTAGTAAAACAAATATCTATTGAATGATCACAAGTACTTACTTAATATATATATATATATATATTTGTATATTCTTGATATAATAGTCAATATTATTTCGTACTATCGAAATAATAAATTGACTAAACAAATTAGAAGACGAAGAAGAAAAAACTTCTTGATATCTATTTGATATTATAAAATGACATTTTACAGATCCTATTTATTCATATATGTTATGACAACTCAAGGATCAATATAATTCTGTTTTTTTATAAAATAAACATTGACTTGTAAATGAAGAAATAATTATTCATTTATCAAGGTTAAACATTTATGTTTAATTTTTAAATCTTATAAAAAGAAAACGTTACATAAAATAAAAAACAATAAGAAAATCTTATCAACTATAATTGTCTTTGCATTTGAAACAATGGGCATAACTTTCGATTCTTTTGTTATATATTCAATTCGATATAGACGTCCATTACCATCTTCACTAAATAATAAACTTCCATCTTTCATTTCAAGTATTCCAACAGGTCTACCAAATGTTTTTGGACCTTTAGAATCAATCATAAAACCTCGAAGAAATTCTTCATAATATCCTTTTGGACGATTATCATTTCCAAATGGAATAAAAACTAAATTAAAGCCAACACCTATATCACGATTCCATGAACCATGAAAAGCTGCAAATGCTCCATTTCGATAATAATTTGGAAATTGTTTTCCACGATAAAATTGCATACCAAGTACAGATGAATGAGATTGAAAAAGAACATCTGGTGTACGTGTGCGTTCAACTAAATCTGGTCGTTCACTTGAACCATTTAAAATACGACGACGTGGATCAATATTTTTTGATGAAAGATAAGCTACAAACAAATAAATAAACAACAATCGATTCAATAATCTTTTTTTTATTTTCATACCAAATGGCCAACCATAAAATTCATCTTTTTTTATTCGAGTAAAATAATCTGGAACAAGATCGTCACCAATATGATCACGTTCTTGTACAGTTACATATAGATCACCTGTTTTAGGATGAAAATCAATTCCAACTGGATTACGTAAACCCCATGCAAATGTTTCATTATTTGAACCATTTAATTTAGCAACTTGTACGGATGCTCGAGGTGGATATTCAATATCTACATTACTACCAGAACCAATTGTTACATATAATTGATCATTATTTGGTGATATTATTAAACTTCGAGTCCAATGATGTGAATTTTCATATGCCATAATAATTTCTCCAGTACCTTGAAGTCTTTTATCACTCATTTTATATGCATATCGACGAAGATCACCAGAATTAGCAACATAAAACCATCCCTTACAAAATATAAAAACAAAAAATAATAAATGATATAAAATATATATCATTTTTACATACTTTTATAAAAGCCATACCAAATGCATTGGATATTCCATTTGAGTCATCAGCAAAGACTGCTGTAGTATCATCATCAGTTAAAATTGATATTCGATTACCATGCATTTCTGTAACAAGTATATCACCTTTTGGAGTATAAATCATTTGTCTTGGTTCTTTTAAATTATCACGATAAATTGATACACGAAAATTTAAATCCGGAACAAATAATTTTGCATCGTTTGGAATAGGTACAATACTTGGGGCTTTTTGAGCTGATTCTGTATGATAAGGTGGAGGAAGATCATTGACAGTTATACGAATTGGTTTAGGTATAAAAAGTTTAACAGGAACAATTTGTACATTTTTTGTTATAGATAAACAAGGCGAAAAACCAAGTAGAAACAAAAAAATAAACATGATCGATTTGATATATATATCTATCTATCTTGTTATTTTAAATGATTTAAATCGAAACGATATATATATTAATCACATTAACAGAATGACAAGAAAAGTAAGTGTTTAATAAGTAAATGCTGATATAAAGGATTTCTCATTTTTAACTTCCTATGTTTGTTCTCATTTTATTTCTAGATAAATCATTAGTGAATAATCATTTATAATTAATTAATATATCGATCGCTCTAATTAAGAATTTTTTTAACAAGTAACTAGCGTCCTCTAGTTTTTCTCTGTCCAATATGATTAGAAAATTAGAAAAAAAAATAAAAAAATAAAAATAATAAATAAATATTTTATTTAAATCATATATATATTGATTCTTAATTTTTATTTGTTGTTATGAAGAACTTCATTGGAGTGGTTTAGATTTCTATCTTTCAAGATGGTTGCCATTTACAGAATGCGGCTACACAGAGGAAAAAAGTCAACAACAAAAACAAAAATTTTTATATCTGAGATATTTAAATCTAAATAGATTTTTTTTGTTGCTTTGTAGATTTGCATAGGCAATCAAGCCAATTATTTCAAATATAAAGCAAATGGCATCAATAACTCGTTTGTCATTAACATCATCGGCATTATGTCGTTTATTAATGAATCGTAATGCTGGTCTTATTCAACAACATTTACCTTCAATGATTATTCCGTCCGCTGCCCAACAACGAACAATTGCTACTACAGCTGTTCGTCGAGATATTGATTCAGCAGCTAAATACATTGGAGCTGGTGCTGCAACTGTCGGTGTAGCCGGTGCTGGTGCAGGTTAGTTATTTTTGGTCTATAGATTATCAATGAATATATATATGTATGTATTTATAATTTTTTCATAGGTATTGGAACAGTATTTGGTTCACTTGTCGTTGCCTATGCCAGAAATCCAAGTTTAAAACAACAACTCTTCTCATATGCCATCTTGGGATTTGCTTTGTCCGAAGCCATGGGTCTCTTCTGTCTGATGATGGCTTTTATGTTATTATTTGCCTTCTAGAACTTTGACTTTCTTTTTCTTCTTTCAACTAACTATATTTCCCGTGCGTACAAGAATATTTAGGTGATCTTTTTTTTCTGTACCCATCCTGATTCCATTCTATTTCACCAGTAGTCTATTGGTCTTGTTAGTCCTAGACATGTTTTTTCACCAAAGAAAAAAACAGTATCAGAATTATTTGTCTTCTTTCTCTTTTTTTTATGCTACACGTTGCTTTATTATCCTTGAAATAAATTTCAAAAAAAAAGAGACAGATAAGTAATTGTAACCATTCATTAATCGTTCTATAACACGATAGATCTAACATAAAATTAATGAAATAGTTAGATTGTATAGAAGTTATCTACAAGTAAAAATAAATTAATACGAAAAAAAAGTTTATTTTACGCGCTTGTAATATGTCAATATATCATTATGCGATCGATGTTTTACGAAAAAATATGAATGATTATAGTTTTATATATTCACAAGACATTTTTTCATCATTAAATTGTTGTTGTTGTTGTTATTCAAATTCGATACTAATTGAAGAGATTTTAACATGGATTATTATTTGTTCATTAATACTTCTTTTCTATAATACCATTAAATTATGTATTATAATTTTCATAATTCTTTCTATTATATATTGGATATGTAAACAAAGTAAAGTTTTGTATGTGTTGAAAGAATTCTATCAAAAACAATGCAACTCAAAATCTTTAAATAATCAAGAAAAGTTAAATAAAAATGTCAGTTTTTATATAAACATATATTATTTGAGAAAATATATTTGATTTTCAGATTAATTCTGATCAAACGAATTCGAGTAATACAAATATAAAAATGTTCTCAAATAAATAATTATTTTCGTTTAAGATCTTAATCTTAGTATTACATCTGACGATGATTATTTTGATGCTAATAGTAAATTTCATAGTTTCATATTTATTTTAATTATCTGTATGAATCTTAGATTGTGATGATATTGTTATCGAAACAATTGAAAAAACAGATAAAAATCTAAATGAGAAAAAAGCATCTCATCAATCGACAATCAAAAAATTATTTAGTACGATTTTTTGTTCTTGTCTTTCGTGTCAAAAGGATTCTGAGTATTGAATTCAGTTTCGTTCTTTTGTTATTACAGCGGAAAACATTCAAGATCAATTCATATCGAATAATTCAATTTCACAATCTGGTAAAATCTATAAATGAAAACCATAAAGTTTCTATTTTATTTATTAAGGTTATTATGGACCAATAAATACAATTTTATATAGTATAATTGAACGTTCAGAAAGTTCACCATTGATTCAACATGATAAATTTTCTACTGATGGTAAATATTTTTTTAATATTTTCCTTTCGAGAAAATAAAACTCTTTGAAGATATTATTGAACAAACGAATGATATTCGTCAAATGATTCAAGCATTACATAAAGATATTTTACAACTTAAAACAAATTCAAAGAAAGAAACAATGAATGATCTATCAATAGAAGAACAAACTATACTAAATATAGCTACAAAAAATTTAATTCAAGTAATCATATCGACTAGAATCGATAATAGATCGAGTGAAACAAGTAAATAGAATAGTTCATACTTAAGTTCTGTAGGTAAAGATAACTTTTTTTTTAGAACTGTTAAATAATGTTAAGAATAATAAATATAATGAAAATTCACATTCAGATATTGCTTTAAATGAAACAGAAAATTTACTGACAATGCATTTTCAACATCCTAATTGTGTAACTGTATTTACTATAAATTCTAGTATGCCACAAGTACCAACTAAAACAACTGTAATAGCTACTAGTGATGATGATGAAGACGAAAAATCATATGATGATTATACTGTAACATCACAACATTTTATAACTACTAATGAAGACTTTGAAAATATTCTTTCAAGAGATGAACGAATATCAAACAATGAATTATTTCTACAGGTAAAATTTGTTTCGAAAATCTTTTATTTACAAAAAACAACTCTTTCTTTATATTAGCAAGATTCAGTTATGTACAATAATGAACAATTAGATTGGCCTTATCATTCATCAAAACTAGATCCTTTTTCTAATACTATCCCATCTCATCTTCCTATTGCTCAATCTAATAATCGAGATTCATCATTTAAACAAATATTTCTCTCTCGTTTTCATCATCATCATCATCCAATAAATAATCTATCTACATTACAATCTTCATCAATTAATGCTTCGAATAATCTTTCATCTCATTTAACAACTTTAAATCATTCAAAACAACGAATATTTCGAGTTCGTAAAAGTCGAATTATTGTTTCATTCGATGATATTCAACAAGAAGATGATGGTAGAATTCATTTTCATTATTTTTTTAAAGCTATTATTTGTTTGTTTTACAGCTGGTACTACTGTCATTTATGATATATTACTAGATACTAATCATGCTCATTCTGATAATGAACAACAAACAAATGATTCAATTATATCACTTTTTCATTCGTTTAATTCAGCTATTCAAGAAAGTGAAATATTAATACCCAATAATCAATCATTCTATCGAGACCGTAGTGAAAGTGAAGATTCTTCATCGGAGATTAGCAATAGTTTATACAGTGTAACGAGTCAATATGTTTTTATATAAAACATTTTTTAATCGAATAAACAATTTAAATATGACATGCAACCTTTTATCACTAATAAGATTAAGTAAAGAGTCTTCTGTTATCATCAATGCACTCTTCATCATTGATATACTACTCAGTTACGATGAATAATAAATCAAAATTATACTGTTGAGTACATCAAAGAGTAGTTCTTCCATAAAGAACTATGTTGATCTTATCTATACTTATTCACAAGTCAAAATACTGTTCATTTTATATTTTTTATGTATATTGATAAGCTAGAGAAGTAGTGTTAGTACTATCCTCGATTTATCATTATAGTTGTGTCCATGTTATATATTCTCTTAACTAAAAATTCATCATCAATAATCAGAAATCTATATTCTGTGTCCTTCTATTATCATCATCATCATCAACCTTTGCATTGTACTTCTCGCACATCTATTCTACGGACATGTCAACATGTAAAAACGAACAGACAATATATGTACATATATTCTACTCCGTTCTTCTGTTTGTTCAAGCTTTATTGTTATCCCATATTGTCCAATCAATGTAAAGTGCATGAGCGCGATCGAATGAAGAAAGAAAAGAAAAGAGAAGAGAATGGCACATCATATCTTATACACATCCACTATTCTCTAGTTTACTTTTACTGAACAATGAATATAATTCAAACAAATCAAGTAAAACCACTTCCACCAAGTTGTTTTTCATTTGGTGGTAGTACAAAACCAATATCAGAAATTATGTTTAATAAATATGATTTAGATAAAAATGGTTTGTTAAAAAATAATACATATATTTCAAATAAAATTATTTCCATTAGGATCAATATCACGTGATGAACTTCGTTCACTTTGTTATGATATGGGTTATTATTTATCTGATGATGAACTTCAATGGGCATTAACATTAATTGATAAAGATGGAAATGGTAAAATTGATTATAAAGAATTTGTAGATTGGTGGCGAACATCATCACGTTTTGAACATCTTCGAATGCCTAATACTTATCAAACACAATTAATATGTCATATAGCTGAAATATTTCGTTCATATGATAAACATAATCATGGTGTATTAAATAAAAAAGAATTTGAAAAGATGCGAAAAGATTTAATTCGTCATCATATTATTAATGAACATGAACATCAAGCATGTCAGTTCGAAGAAATTGATCGTGGACATGATGGTAGTATTAATTTTAATGAACTTATTGCTTGGTTTAAAGACATGGGAGTTTTAGATAAAATCGGACTTTCACTTTCATAAAACTTTTTTAACTGATTTGAACGAATAACGTTGGTTTTTTTTGTTAACATGTTCTATTATTTATTCAGTTATAAAATTTAAGCGAATATTCACTTCTTATTGTTCTCATGTATCATATTTATATCAGCGCATGTTAATTAGACAAATAAATACGACTAGAAAAATTACAGGATGATCTTTGGAAAGTTATCAATTTTGATTTAAATATATTTATACTAAAATGAAGTTTTTTTATTCAGTTTGATAAGTATCTGGTTGTAAATCTAATGAGATTTCATTTAGTTCATCAGTAATGATTGATTGCAATACTCTTTTTTTTGGCTTTGTTAAACTGAAATCATTAATGCATCAAATATTTTTCAATAGATGTCATTAGAATCATTTTATTTTATTGGTTAAATAAAACCGGTCAGTTACTTATAAGTTATTATTATAAAAACAATCCGACAGACAGGTTAACAAATCAATATTAGACGAATAAAAGAAAAGAGAATAAAAAAAATAAACAATAGTTCTATTGTAGATCTTGTAATTTTTTTTTCAATCATGAACATGGCATCATCATCATCATCGACTCCTTCTCCTAACCCTATTATTACATCGAATGGTAGTGGTGGTGGTGGTAGTGGACCTCCATCAGCTGGAGCTAGCGGTCAAACATCTAATAATTCAAGTACAAATGCAGGTCAACAACAAACATCAGGTTCAAATAATCCAGCAAATGATACACCCGTTTCTTCTGAACGTATTGCTTGTTGGATAACTGAATTATTATCGTCGACAACACGTGAAAATGCATTAATGGAATTAAGTCGTAAACGAGAAAAAGTTGTTGATTTAGCTGTTTTACTTTGGCATTCATTTGGATCTGTTGCTGTTTTATTGCATGAAGTTATGTAAGTTATTTGTTTATTTAAAAGATATATATATATCGAAAGAAAATGATTTTCTTTTTTGATTAGTTCGGTTTATCCTTATATAACACCTCCGACATTAACAGCTCAACAATCGAATCGTGTTTGTAATGCATTAGCATTACTTCAATGTATAGCATCACATCCTGAAACTCGTTCACTTTTTATTCAAGCAAATATTCCTTTATTTCTCTATCCATTTTTAAATACAAAATCATCAACACGACCATTTGAATATCTTCGTTTAACATCTTTAGGTGTTATTGGTGCACTTGTTAAAACAGATGAAACTGAAGTTATTAATTTTTTATTAACAACAGAAATTATTCCATTATCATTACGTATAATGCAATCAGGTAGTGAATTATCTAAAACAGTCGCAACATTTATTTTACAAAAAATTCTTGCTGATGATTGTGGTTTAAATTATATATGTCAAACATTTGATCGATTTTCACATGTTGCAATGGTTTTAGGTAGAATGGTTTTACAACAAGTATGTATACATGAAAAGAATTTCAATTTAATGTTTCGATTTATTTTTTCATAGCAAAAAGAAGCTAGTGGAAGATTATTAAAACATATTATTCGTTGTTATTTACGTTTATCGGATAATGCACGTGCTCGTGAAGCACTTCGTTCATGTCTTCCTGATTGTCTTAAAGATCATACATTTGTAAATATATAATAAAAGAAATCTTTTTTTTTGATTTTTGACTTCGTTTTTGTGAATTTCAGGATGCTGTTCTTAAAGAAGATCAATCAACAAAAAAATGGTTATCACAATTATTACTTAATCTTGAAACACCGGTACCAACAAATGCAAATAATTCTCAACAACAAACATCTGGTAATAATGTTGTTTCACAACAAACTCAACCTGCATCACCACTTGGAATGGGATAAATATAATCTTATCTGATATTTTATGTTTATTTTTCTTTCTTTCTAACTATCTCTCAAAACGCCTAGTCATTTAATTATTTAACTACATAATACGAGCATTATAAAGAAAAAAACATTATTGTTAATGATTCATTCTCCTATAAGAAAGATTGTTCATTGTACATTTTTTTTTGATTCGAAAAAGTAACATATCTTGTAGACACGTTGTCCTTTTTCTTTATTTGTTCTTTTATTCTATATTTAAAAAAAAATACACGATATTGATTGTGACCAGTCACAATTCATCGTCGATATGATAAAAATATATTCGAGAAAGATAATATTCAATTATAATGATTTGATCTTTGGAATATTTACAATTAGAGATATACAATCTGAATAAAAATTTATTTCTATATGATCAAAATTTTCGCGCTTTTTCTATTTCATCAATCAAAGAAGAAAAAACGAAACGAAAAAGTTATTTTAATGTTGACAAAAACGTTTTCCTGGATGTTGTGGACATTCTTGTCGAAGTTTTTCTTTTATTTTCTTAGCTAAATCTTCTAATTGTTGTTGATTAATTTTTGTTTTATTTAAATCACCATATAATTCTTTAAATTGTTCATCAAATAATTCTTCCCATTTCTTATCTTTTTCTTCTTTTCCATCAGATTTTTTTTCACAACAACCCAGTTTATCGTGCTGTTTTTTATCAAATATTTTTATCATTTCCCAAGCTTCATCTGCATTGATTTTATTTGTACCATATTTTGTTTTAAATTCATTCATAAATTCATGTTTTATATTATCATCTATCAACGATGGTCCACCACCATGTGATGGACGCATTTTATTTGAAATATTACGAAGGAGATCACGTGCTTGATTAGCATTTAATTCTTGAACATTCAATTTAGTTAATTCATCTTTGATAGACGTTTGAATATAATTGTCGATTTGTGTATGCCATTGTTCTTTTGCTTGACTACCAAATGATAATAATGTTGATTTAGCTTGTTCTTTTGTTATTGTATCTGAACTAATTTTATCTAATTCAGATTCTAATAATTGAGTTAATTTTTGTTTCATTTCGTCGCGTATTGGACCAGGACGATTCATTCCACCACGACCACGATTACCACTACCACGACCCATTCGAAATTCTTCTAAAGCTTGTTTCATTTTTTCTTTAGTAATCGCTGTTTGACCATTAAAAATTCGTTCAATTTCATCTTCCATAAATCGATTCGATTCGTTCGACATTTTTTTCGAAATAAAACAAAAGAAAATGAATAAAATAAGTTTTTAAATACTCTTAGTTACATAATTAATTTTTGCGCATAGATAGTTTCAATAATTATTTACACAATGTACAATTATAGTATTGAGAGAGATTGCAAAGAAGTGTTTATAATCATATGTATTGAAATATTTTTACAGCATAATTTCGTCAATAACAGGTGTTTGTTTTATCAAAATATCTCGTATTTCTAATAAAACTTTTACTTCATTACTTAATTCTTGTTTCTTCATCATTCCTTCTTCTAATTGACGTTTAATCGCTAATCCATGTAGTTTATTCATTGATTTAATAATAAAAAATAAAACAAGTCCTATAATAAGTAAATAAATAAGCTCTTGAATAAATTTTCCATAACGAATAACAACAGGTGGTTGATCTTGATATACAAAATTATGCATTTCTACTGTTAAATCACGAAAATCAACACCACCTAAAAGAAGGCCAAATGGTGGTGTTATAATATCTTCAACAAGAGATTTAACAACATTAGCAAATGCAGTACCAATTATGATACCTATAGCCAATTCAAATACATTGCCTTGTAAAGCAAATCTATTCAAATAATAAATTGATATATTGAGAAAAAAAGCTACAATTTTATATACATACTCTTTGAATTCTTTACAAAATTTTTTACAAAAATTACATGAATTTAGTATTTTCATCTAGTACAGTTGATCAAATTTATTGAACTACATACTAATCTATAACTTTTCGATATGCTACTTAATGATATGTATATATAAAAAACAAATATTTATAACTACTCATTTTACATAAAAGAACATCTTTTGATCAACGATTATTCTTATATTTACATTAAAGTATTAGACAAATCAATATGAAATCTTTCAAGTATCATTATACTCTTTTCTTTATTTGAGATAAATATTCAATTAAATATAAGAAGGATAAAAGTATCAAAGTTAATTATTATTGTCATACAATAATCACATTATTGCTATTCAAAACGTTTTTTTTTGTGAAAATCAAATGTTTATAATGTTTTGTTTTTTATTAAAGATCTTGAATTTGAATCGTTTTACGAGCTAATAAATCGCGAATTTCATGTAAAGCTTTAACTTCATCACTGTATACTTTGGCAGCAACTACTTCTACATCAACCTTCTTTTTTAATGCTATTTTATGTAATTTGTTCACTAATTTAATGATAAAAAATAATACGAATGCCACTATAATTAAATAAATTATTGTTTGAAGAAATTTCCCATAACGAATGACAACAGGAGGTTGACTGGTATAAACAAAATTTGGAATTGAAACTGTTAAATTAACAAAATCAACACCACCTATAAGTAAACCAAGTGGTGGAGTTATTATATCGTTAACAAGTGATTGAACAACATTTGTAAACGCTGTACCAACAACAAGTCCAATTGCTAAATCAAACATATTGCCTCGTAAGGCAAATCTAATAGAAATAAACAAAATTATTCTGGAGAATACGAAAACTATTATACATACGCTTGAAATTCTTTACAAAAATTGAAACAAGCTCCACAACAACGCGGCATTTTGATCTAAAATATAGAGCGGATTAAATTTCTTTTTCATTGTTTCTTTTCTTCATGAGTGCAAAAAAAGTAATTAGAAAATGTGTTTAACTAAAATTCTATAACAATAACAATCAGCTGCATGTAATATATATAATTTACGAACGACATATTGTATGTTTGAGAAAAGAGTTTGTTTCCATTGACAATAATTGATCTGTTCAACATGATGAAGTTAACTGTTTCGCTTGAATATATTTTGCTCGTTATTTAAAACTATCTTACAAAAATGAATTTTTTATTGTCAAACAAAATATCAAATGTTATAAATTCTCATAGAATGATATTGTCTTTTTGAGAAAGCTGAAAGAAATAACATTTCAACAAATACAACAGTCACAAAAATTATCGTACCCAAGTGAAAAATATTCAAATTCTAACCATTTGGGGTCATATTTTTATTATGAATAGAATTTTGTGAATCCTGACTACAAGCATCAGCCTGAATTCGATTACTTAATGTATATTAGAAATAGTACTAAATGCAGTATCGTAACTAAAGATTTAATATATTTTTAAGCGTATCACACTACTCTAATTAATGAAAAAAAGTAATGAAACTGTCAGTGTCGAGAATTAACTAATTGCATCGTAGATTTATTTTTTTACCTATATGATACGTATAGTTGTCAACGGTAAAAAAACAATTGACAGTTTTATATAACTAAAACCTAGAAAGAACATCTTTCAATGCTAGTTTATCAAAACTTTCAAATACAAACTTGTTTTCAACTAAACTGATGAAGGTATATCAAATAAATACTGAGATTTCTTTATTTTAATAACTTGGAAACGTTGTGGTGTTTTTCTCGACTAATTCTTACCGACATTGTTTTCTCGCTATCCTTTATAATCTATAGTAACAGTTATAAACTTATTTCTTCTTTAGCTGACTGGTAAACAAGAAAGCATATTCACTGAAAAGAAGAAAAAAAAGTTCTGAAACAGCGAACATAATTACTCGTCAGCGTTTTCAATTCTCTAACTGAAAATATCGTATTATTTGACAGGCATTTTTTTTCTTTTTTTCTTTTCTTTCCGGTACGACCGCGTTCCAAACGTGTGTCTGAATAAAATCTAATTACATAGTAAACAATATAAATGATAAAAATACTACAACAAAATGAATTTTGATGTATCTATTATTTATTACACATATATGTATATTGATAGAACTTAACAACATATATTTTTTCCACTAAAATAATTTCATTAGAGTATATCAAGACTTTCCAATTGTGTTAGTTAATGAAAGGAAAAAAATGAGATAACTACATCTTGAGAAGGGTAGAAAATCTTCTACTTCAAAAAAGTAAGTAACACGATTTCTTTCGATATTGAATAACGAACATCAAAAATTTAACAAAGAGGTTATCGATGGTTGTCAATGATATCTACAATAAAATAGGAGATCATTGAACTATTCAAATTTAATTCATGATAAATATTTTGTTGACGTACAGGTTTCCAAAATAAAATTATACTATGAAATTAATATATATCTTCTACTTCTGTATAAAGTTCTCTTCTCATCAGCTCGCTTACTTTGTGATTGCATGTTATCAATTTATTTTTAGTCTTCTTTGGAAAACTAAAAATAAATAATCAACGATTCTAGAGATTTAGAAAAGACAGTATCCTGCATTTTTGCAGATAGTCTTTAACATGCTAATGTGATATCGATATGGCATGAATATAATCACAAAAAATAAAACTAGACATGTTCAACAAAGATTGAGGTACTTCATAATTACTGCCAGAAATTAATCTATAATAATGGAATCTGATACAGTAAATATTTTTTCTTTTGTAATAAATCAGAATTTTTTGACATATTTAATTTAGATTTATGATGATGTTGAAGAAACATTTTTTAACTCTCCTGATTATAAATAAACAAAGAATAACACTGATATATAGGATGTGGTTGTGGATAAGTGAATTTGGAGTAATAACCACACGTCCACCTACACCCGTTGGCAGATAGAACTAAATAGCCAGTAAGAAAATTCTTCTTCTATGAACTGTACAAATAAAAATATGACAATTATCTATTTCAAATATAGTTAATGAATAACTGAAATATCCTTTGAAAGGAAGGTATTAATTAATAAAAAATTCACATTATATGCATCTGACTAGATATTGTCTTCTTGTACAATAATTGATTGAGTTGTCACTTTATATAAAATAGATATTAAGAATGGAATGCAAGACAGTTCTCTTGTACTTTATTTGATTTCTTCATCGATATATTATTAATTTTCTTATGAATGAATAATAAGACATATAATAGCAAAAGATAATTATGTATATAGAAATTTTATTGAATTTAAATATGAGATTTATTGAAAAAGAAAAAAAAATAGTACTATCAATAGCAGAAATCATGCAGATTCAAATTTCATATTCATCCTACATCGATAGTTTATTTTATAAAACGCTATGAAAAGAATTTTAGTCAATGAAAGTTCATTAGAAAAATTGTTATTAGTAATGATATGAATAAGCTGGCACTTGTCAGGAGTGATGCTTTTGATGGTGTTGTTGGCGGACTATTTGTAGGCTGCGTGGTCGTTGGTGGATTCGTTGTAGACTGTGTGGTCGTTGTTGGATTAGTTGTAGACTGTGTGGTTGTTGGTGGATTAGTTGTAGACTGCGTGGTCGTTGGTGGATTAGTTGTAGACTGTGTGGTTGTTGGTGGATTAGTTGTAGTCTGCGTGGTCGTTGGTGGATTAGTTGTAGACTGTGTGGTCGTTGGTGGATTATTTGTGGACTGCGAACTTGTTGATGTTTGCGGATTAAAAGGACTTAAATCACCTATTACGACAGTGAGGTTAGATTTAAGCTAAAATATTTAACAGTTTTAAATCATTTTTTATTTTATTATCATTCAATGACTTACTTCAGTAAATATTTCTGGTCGAGAACAATCATCAGCTCGACAATAAATATCAACTTCCCACAATTCAACACTAAGTGGTTGTTTATTAAGATATATTAAACCTTCGATTTCCACTCGATGTGTATCAATATGAAAATTATCGGAATCAGGTGGAGCACAAAATGATTGATAACATTGCAAATCATCATTTGGTTTATCAAATGTATCGAGAACAAGACATGTTGTATTACATTCCTTAGTAGGACAATGGCTTGTATCGAGATAATCACTGTGACCACATTGAGGTCCATCAGGACATTCATGACAATTACGAACTGGTTGTCCAGAACCTTTAACATTTGTATTTAACCAATCTTCTGGAAGACGCATTTGAAAGCTATTTGGCATAGATGGTATGAGACTTGGATGATTACATAAATCATAATTACATCCATAAACAACAAAATTTGTTACTGTAACCCATCGCATTAGTTGTTCATCATATAAAATTGATTCTTCAACAAGTAAATAAGGAAAGTCTTGGATATGCACACGGGTTAAATCTTGACCAATATGTCCTAAAGAAGTCCAAACATCTTGACCATAGTTCTGACGCATAATCATACAATAAGTTTGATTTGCGGCCATAATTGTCGTTCTTTCACAAATACAGCTAGGTTGATTATGACAATAGCAATCATAACATCGACGTTGTGGAATATTTGGATCATGTGTTTCAGTAAATAAAGCAGCAAGAGTACCTGGTACTACACTTAAGTTTTCACGAAGTTCTTTAAATATACCAGGACGTGAACAGTCATTAGCACGACAATAAATATCTATTTCCCATAAGTGAACAAAATTTTGTTGACTGGCATAAACAATACCTTCAATTTCTACTTTATGGCGATCTAATTGATAATATTGTGTATCGGGTGGAAGACAAAAAGATTGATAACATAGATAATCATATGCTGGATCTTCATAAGTATCCAAAACAAGACAAGTAGTATTACATGATTGAATTGGACATGTATTAGCATCAAGAAAATCAGCTGTACCACATTGAGCTCCTTCTGGACATTGATGACAATTACTAACTGGTTGTCCACTACCTAGAATACTTGAATTTAACCATGCTTCTGGAAGACGCATTTGATAACTATTTGGTAAAAGTGGTATAAGTTCAGGTTTGTTACATAAATTCCAATTACATCCATAAACAATAAAATTTGTTGTAGTGAACCATAGACCAGTTTTTTCATTATAATCAATTGATTCTTCAACAAATGCATATGGAAATTCTTCAATATACATAAGTGTTGCACTAAGTTCAAGATAATCTGCATAAATATAAGTTTGTTGACCAAAATTTTCACGTACAATAACACAATAAGTATAATCAAGTGAACTTACGACGGTTGATGAACATGGACATGTTGGCTGATCAAAACAATCACAGCTGTAGCATCTCAAAGGATTTGGTATTGGTGTAGTTGTAGTAGGTGCTTGTGTTGTTAATGGTCGAGTAGGTGCTTGTGTTGTTAATGGTCGAGTAGGTGCTTGTGTTGTTAATGGTCGAGTAGGTGCTTGTGTTGTTAATGGTCGAGTTGGTGGATATGCTGATAAATCACCAATTTCAAGTGTAAGTTGTTGTGATATTTCTTGAAAAATAGTTGGTCGGGTACAATTATTAACTGCACAATATACATCTAATTCCCAAATATCATATTTTGAACGATCTTTTGCTAAATAAACAACTGCTTCAATATCAATTCTGTGTTTACCACCATAAATTTCAGCATTTGCTCCATTCAAATATTCTGGTGCACATTGTGATTGATAACATTGTTCACCCGTAGCAACATTATTCCATAAACCATAGGCTAAACACTAAAGAAAAAAAAAAGTTTGAAAAAATAATCAAGAAATAGTTTTTAATAATTATTAGCTCATATTACCGATGTTACATTAGTGTTACAAGTTACCATTTGACATTGATCAAAATCACTCGGATTTGTTGCATCACCACATACTTCTGTATCACAATGATGACAAGAAGTAACAGAACCAGTACCATAAATATTTGAATTTAGCCAAGTTGAATTAATATTATACTTGAATGAATTAGGCAATGAATTGATAAGACTGGGAGAATTACAAAGATCCCAATCACATCCAAATAAAACACTAATTGTCCATAAATACCATTGTCTAGTTGTTAGATTATATCTAATAGATTCTTGTGTAAGAACATAATACGGATCTTCAATATAAACCCAACTTGAATTGCGAGGGATTCGACTTAATTGAACATATGTATTACCAACATATCTTTGTTCCAGGATAACACAATAATCATTATCAGTTATATCACTTGTAGTATCACAATTACACGCAGTTGTATCACTCTGATTACATCCACATTCATAACATATAAGACTATTACTAGGTACTATTGACAACAGCAATAGTAGAACAAAACCTTGAACGATCATCATACACTATGATGGATACAAACTAAATAAAATATTTTAACCGTGATTTCAAATGAAAGATTACATATATATATACATCCTACGCTTCTTTTCCTCCTGTATTTACAGTTAATAAATTCATAAAAGATATTTTTGATAATCCACTTAGAATTAACGATAGCATAGATCATATAAAACTTTAAATCAATTGTAAAAGATTTATCTCTAACTTGTTGTAACAACGGTATAGACTTTATAAGTAGCAACAATATTCGTATTAGTAACTACACTTATCGAACGTATTTTTTTTACCATTGTACAATATTTACTTTTTCCTATTCTATACATTTATAATTTAAGAACAAAAAGCTTGAAGAAATTTTCAACACTTTATTTTCAGTAACATTTGCCAAATATTTTATCAACTTTTCAATAAAACCTTGCCTATATAATTTTTTATGTTCGAATATCAAATGAAAAGATTTGATAACTATTTCCTCGTTAAAATAATAATGTAGATTATTTTCTAAATTAATAATTAACAGTAATACTATTTCGTTAAAAATTATATGAAATACTAAGATTCTTTTTTTCTCAATTACTTGACATTCACCAAATATATTTGGTTGCTGCACAATCACAATAATGAGGGTGGGTGTCGTTGTACATTATTCTATCCACACCCTCTTTTCATTACAAATCTTTTATTTGATAAAATATACTGCATTTTTGAGTTGAATATACAGAAATTCACATAATTAAGAGAAAGAGTAAATTTGCATAATATTCAGTTTAATTTTAGATTCTACAGGGTTTTTGTTTTACAAAAATAAATCTCTGAATGTTTATTTGAATTTGATAGTAGAAAATGTCGTTGGTTTCAAGAAAGTATTCAAC
>CAJNOI010000394.1:46042-57028 GCA_905250115.1 Adineta steineri | reverse complement strand
AATTTGGCGTATACATAGTTTGCGTTATCTGTTTAATTACAATTATTTATTATCGTTCTTAGTTATTTTATTTGATAAATTAAATCACGATTTACTTTTCGAATTTTATGACAATAAATAGATTTTAAAGTACGAATAAATCGAAAAAGAAAAGAAAGTATACCAATTTTCGTACACCAATAAATTTTATACGTAAGAAAACGAAAGTATTATAAATCCCAAGATAAATTCAAAATATTTTGTAAAACAAGGAGTAAGAGGCGGAGAGAAAACATACTACTTTTGTAAATTTCTTACTGAACAAATTACTACTATATTATCAAGTTGATTAAGACTTAAACATGCTCGGCGTTCGTTAACAATAGAACCTCCTGAGCTGAAACACTTTTCAACTGCTACCGAAGACACATGAATATAATGTATTTGCTTAGCAAGTATTGATAAAATAGGTAAAGCTGCTTGATAATCTTTCCAAAAGCCAAGAGAGTTTGAAGACAGCTTAGTCTTATCGAGCTTCCTAGACAAATATCTTGTTAGTTCATCAGCTTGTAACAGTATATTTTAAAATTTTAGTCAAAATTCAGTTTATGGGCCGCCTATCAAAAATCGAATCAGCCCAGCCCAGCCTATGGTTTTTTATTTTGAAAAATCTGGCCCATGGGCTGGGCGGTTATGGGCTTGGCCCAGCCCATCAGGTGCTCTGGTCAATATGATAGTCTATTGTTGAATATATTTTATCTAATTGTATTGAAGTGGTTCTAAGTTGATTATTTTAAATTTCACATCACTCCATTTCTTGTGAATTAAACACTCATCTTTGTCGGTTTCATTTTTCACGAAGAATTTCAATTGTTTACATTTAAGAACGCATATTTCTTTGATATCGGGTCGATCGATAAAATTTTGTGCTCCACCTAAATCTTGTCGACATTGTTTATTTCCACATCGAACTACGCCTACAACAAAGAAAAAAAACCAGACGGATACAACAAAAATGAAATCAATCGAATATTATTTATACCATTCACTTGGATTTCTTTATATATTTCTGGTTGTAGATACCGTTCGATTTCTACCTGTTCAACAAGTTGTCTTTCTGGAATAAAATAATTATTATTTCTTTGTCGTAGCCATGAAAGTTCTCCTAAATAATAATCACAACAACGACATGAAACTTTGCCATTGATAGTGTTTGGATCTGTTAAATTGGCACGAATCAACTCTCTCAATTCTGCTTCTGCTTGCCATTGACCAATAATAGAGTTCTAAAAAGACAAGAAAAAAATAAATTATCATCAGCAAAATAGTTCATAAACTTGTGTTGTGCGAATGTTTTCTTTCACTTGATCGGTTGGTACACGTCTCCAATCATTAAGTGCTTCGATCATTTCTTGTTCTTTTAAACGATTTATCCTTTCTTTCTCATGATTTTCTGAATCTAAACAATATCTCATTTAAATAGTTTTAACTATTCATATTCAATAGATTTTACATAGATCAACTACCAAATAACAAGCACTCTTGTCTGCTCTAGCTCGTCCTCTTGATTGAACGGTACCAATCTCATTGGAAACAAATTCATAACGAATAACAAATGAACATTCGGGAACATCCAAACCTTCTTGTACAATATCTGTAGCAATCATTACATTTGATAAACCTACAATGATATTATATATTCACTATAACTAATCAAATAATCAAAAACAAACCTTTTCGAAAATCTTTCAATGTTTTATCTTGTTCGGAAAGACTATTTTGATAATCAACACCACTTTGACCCACAAGCCAACAAGGTTTTATGATATCCTATTCAAATATTTTCTTTATTTCAAAATTAGAAATAATTCACTTACTTGAATATCTTCACGTTCTTTCAAATAATCAAACATCAGTTTTGCATAGAGTGTACGTGATACCAAAACTAGTCCTAAATAAGTACATTGAATAAAGCGAACGTTTGTTGCTTCGGCCTGATCGAAAAAAATATGATATACCTCTTGCATTTTTATCTCTTTTGTTGATTTGTTCTCGTAATAAATTGGTCAAAAAATCCAACTTAGGATTTGTTAAATAATATTGACTTTGTTTCAATTGTGTGACTATATTACTGATTTTTTTCAGGCAAATATCATGAACTTCAGTTTCAACTTCTAGTGGTGTTTCCTTTCGTCTATAATAAATTGATAAAAGAATTATTCACTTGAAAATAATTTTGCAAAATATACTTGTAAAATAAATCAAGTTTCTTTTCAATATCAATCATTACTGATCTCAATGGTAAATCACCTAGCGCATTGAAGCGTTTGACAAATATAATCATATAATTAATTAATATGATGTTGGTAAAATGATTTTTTTTTTCTTGTGAAATTCTTGCTTCGACTAATTTTTGTTCATCAGTTAAATTAGTAATTTCTGGATCAGGAGAGCATCGAGATAATATACGTGTCAATAATTCTGTAAGGCTTTCTTTTAACTCTTTTAAATATTGATCAAATGGTATCGATTCAACAGTAAGAATTCGATCATCTGTTGGTCGCGGAACTTTGTTATTTAATTCTTCTACATGTTGTTGTTCGATTACATTAACAACATCGAAACAATTAAGTGTTGCACATAATTCATAAAGCTTTCCAAGGGCTTTTGCTTTTCGTGTTTTTTCATCAAATAATTCTTTAAGTAGTGCTTGTGGATTTGTTAATTTTGTTCCACACGATGCAGTAAGACCAATAATTCTTGTTCGATCTGCAACTGGATGATAAACTAGATATTGTTCCATAATTTGTGAATATGGATGTCTACCAATACAATTATGACATTCATCAAAAATAATTAAATCAATATAATTTAAAGAAATTGTTTTATCTAATAAACAATTGAGAAATTTTTGCGGTGTACAAACAATAACATGATTATGATGAATGAATTGATTTGCAGATGAATTATCATCACAACTAATAACTCGAAGATCGCCAACATCACGTAAAGCTTTTACTTGTTGATCACGAATAGAACGATGAGGAATAAAAAAAAATGTTAAGAAATCTTCATGTTTTTTTTCTTTCTTTTTTTTCATGTAATAATATTTTATTAATAAAGCAGATATATAAGTTTTTCCTGCACCAGTTCGTAAACATACAATAGAATTTTCACTTTTAATTACAGATTGAACGAGTCCAACTTGAAAATCAAATGGACGACGTTGAATATTTAATGTAGACAGATATTCATCAGACCATACTGAACTTTTTTCAAAAGGTTCTAAATCTATATTTGAAAAATCTTGAATTTTCTCATTGGATAAATTGAGATCTGTTTCAGTGATCATTGTTGATGATTCCATGTCTTATAAGGCTTTTAAATTGATTCCGATTAATTATAATTAACGTTTGTTTGAATAAAATCGTACGTACGTCGTTTTATTTTCAGTTTATTATATGTCAGTAACTGGGAAAAAATACTTTGTTATCTTAGACAAAGAAAACAATGACTCATATCATAAGATAGATAAAAACATACTATAAAACTTTGGTGTCTAGGACATACAATGAGATAGATATTCATAATAATAATAAAAATTATCGGATGGGGTGTGGGTGTGAATGTGAATTGATGAATGAGGAGAAAGAGACGATATATACCTACACCCATATTCTCAATGATTGTATGTGTTTATGGTTATAGAAATTGTTTTTTCTTGTGAATAATAAAGGTTGCTATTTAGTAGGTATGAATATAATCAAAGAAGCTGTGATCAACAACAGTGGTTTTTTCTCCGTACTCCACCGATATTTTCTCTCGAGTAATTGGCCGTTAATCGTGTTCTTTTGTTATTCTTAAACCAGTTTTTGTTATCGTCTCAAATTCCAACAGGCCTTTAGTTACACCTACAATTTAGTTGCTTGTTTTCTCCTTTCTTTCTTTCCCTTTCTTCAAGTGTCTATGTGTTCTCTGTATCATTCAGTTCTCTCTTTTGTATTTCTTTTCTCGCCGTCTCCCTTAAATCAATGTGATCAATTCTAGTTGCTGTTATCTCACTTTAGCGCTCTTGTTTCTCTTATTCATCCTTTCCTTCATCGTCAACAAAAATCAGTTGCTGATATGCTCACAGTCGAGTAGTAGAGTCTAATGAGTAATCACTTTTACCCACGCAGACTGGAAAAGATCAGAATAACCAATTTTCACATGTGCATTCACCTATAGATAGAAAGGTTATCACAAACAGAGAATACACTTCACAATTCTTGCTTAGTGTGTTTTTCGGTTCTCTGTTTTCCTCATTATTTTTTCCTCGTTTTTTTGCACGTTCTGTATATAAGGAGAAAGAGAAACGGAATAAAACAAAAGTGGATAGTGACAATATATTTTTCGACACAGACTAATCAACAGATTTTATTGATGAGATATCTGATTTTTAGTTGACTTTCTTATAAAATCTTGAAGTTTGTCTTAAACTTTCAGTTTCTACTTTAACCACTAGTCACTCTTCATAATAGTAGTAGTTGTTATATTCCAGTTAAAAAAAATAAGAATGATCAAATCCTGATCGGGAATATTAGATAGTACTGTAGTGGTAAAAAAAGAGCGTTCATCGTTACCTATAAATTTACATTTTTTCGACAGTTGACTTAACTTCATCAAAATCTGTTTTACACGATATATTAGGTGGGATAAAATTTAGTTAGAAATACAGAGTATTCCAGAAAGTTGTATATCTTTTGTCATTTTTCATCGTTCTGTCTTTTTGGATAAAAACCTGCGAAATAAATCTGATTTAGTTTATTTTTTCAATTGTTTCTCGCTCTTCTAGTAGCTCTTTGTATAAAAATTCAAACGGACAAAATGATGGAAATTGAATGGTTTAAATATTAATATAGGGAGAGAAAAATGTAAAAACACAAAGTGTATACGAGTTTCTCAAACATCATGTACTATCTTTATTGACTACGATATTTTCATTGAGATTTAGATATTTTAGAATTAAAATAAAGTGCTTGGTTTAGTGAATTTTTTCATAAAATGGATAAATCAATGGAAGGACTCCATCTTGTTAAGAACGACAATGACTTGATTGATACGAAAGGTAAGTGCATTGCTCAGAATATAGCGTCTCACTTACAACTTAACAATTTATTTCTAGACCTCGCAGTAGAAACAACGAAAGGTGACGAAACACGTCTCGACTTGAATGCTGTCGACATTAACATTACTACTACTACTCGTACGACGGATGAGGAATTGGGACCAAACTATACCACTGCAATTCCTATACCTTCGTGTAATTCTGCTGACATTATCCCAAGGTTGATTAACGTGTATAAAAAACAGATGATGTGTGGAGCCGTGATTGTATTGATCATAGCTGTTGTTTCGATCATATTAAGCGGCATTTGTTTTTTCATTGTGATCAAGCTTGGAATAAGTAAAAGTACAGTAAGGTTGTTGGGAGCGGGCATTAGTGGGATCATTTTCGGTGTCTCTCTTTTGCCCTTATCCTATACCTTATATTATTCTTCACATAATGGCCTTGACTGGATGAACCACGTGGTACAAATAATTCAACTCAACGGTCAAACATGGCGAAGTCAATTAGATTCAAACCGCAATCGCGCTCTTAACCTGATCACTGGCATTTATCGTGGAAATAATGAATACGATCGTCTTAAAATGCGTCCTCAGGGTTATATTGTTCTGGCAGAAGACGGCATTATTATTGACGAACTCTTCGCGATTCAATATGAAACGTTTATTCCACTTCGCATTGATTTGATTGATAATACAACGCATACAGAAAACGTTCTCCGACTATTTCTCGCCACACGTCATCAATCGAAGGACGGGTCCGATAATGGCAAACAGATAGAATTTGAATTAAACATATTCATGGCAGCACATATGCAAGCTCAAGAGCTGGCTGACATCCGGCAGAGCATTCTTTCGAAGTGGAATAGACGTCTGACCCTCTCGGGATTTAATAAGAACTCTGTAGCTAATCAACATTTACGTGTTTAATAGTAGCTGAATAACGTCTTCATAGCGATCGTGGTATCACTTATATTAATGCGTTGCTATGAGCGCTATTTCGCGTTATTGTGAAAATTTGACCGCTTTGATACGATATAGCGCTGCTTTCCTAGTATTAGTAATTCTCATACTTAACTTGTAACACTTTCTGTTTTCCTTTTTACTTATTATATTTCGAGCAACAACAAACATACACATATTCAATGCTGAAAACGTTGTGAGTGTAAATACTAGAATCATCTGTCACTCACACCCGCTTTAATATTTCCCTTTTTTTGTCTTTCTTTAGCTTTCTGTTCTTCATTTTTGATATCTCTCTTCTTTTTACATTTATCAAAGTATACGAATGATTTTCGATCAGTACTGTGCGCTTTTTCATACCCTTGTGAAAAGCACAGCTGCTCTAAATAAATACAAGCTCTATCACATTCTTCTATCGACAAACTTTTCTAAAGAGTAGGCGACCGAATTTATTTTTGAAAAAAATCGAATTATGAAAAATACATTATTATATTATCTGTTACTATCAACTTCAACTTTGTTAGTTATAATATCGGCTAAATATATAAGTGGTGACCAAGGTAAATAATCATTTGTCTGTATTTGGCCGTGTTACGAGTTTATGATGGAAATGAATTGTAAAATCAATCAAAATTTATATATTTATAAGAATCGAGCAATACTTATCAAAGTCTATAAGGTTAAATTTGTATTTCAGGTCTTGCTCAATTTGATTTAAATCAAAAAGCAACTCCTCAAGATTATAATGGACCTTGGGGAGAAGGAGTCACATGTCCTTACAACAATCCTCGTAAATAACTTTTTTTGCGCCTACTATTTTGTTGTTACTTATTTTCTCTTTTGTTTTTTCGTACTTTAGCTTTTCCTGACGGTACCACCACATATAAAGGTACAGTTCCATCTGCCATGACTACTGATGCTGTGAATTATCTTCGAGATTCAAATGTTGGAATGTTTCAAGTTAGCGACACTAAAACATATCCTAATTTAGACAATCTCTATTTTGTGATGAGAAAAGAATTTCATACTTGGCATTATTCTGGTGGCCAACTCTTAACTGGTTGCTGGACAGGTGTCACTATCTATCAATATATCAATCAACCATAAACTAACATCTCATGAATTAGAAAGGTTTCTCTATAATATACTTGTTAAAACAGACAAGTGTACATATTTTGATTTTATTATTATTATATACAGTAAAGGAACCATTGTTACTATAAAAAACGATTGAAAGGATTTTAAATATAATTTTTCAATCAAAGATCACGAACACACATAGTAGCAAAAAGTATTAAGAGAGCGTTCATGAAACGATCACTCTAAAGGGCAGTGTTATATCCACACCCACCCATCTCTGAAAAGACTATGTATGTGACTTAATTTCAGTTTTGTGTTCATTCAGACTCTACAGATGAACATGAACATAACCTTTTTGTTGAGATCTAGATGTTATTCAGTACGTAAATATATACTTGTACAACGTTTCATCTCGTTGTTGTACTTCTTCTTTATTAATTACAACAATTAGAGTTTTTCTTTGAGCTGCTTGTGTTATATTACCATCTGCGCAGGTCGAACGACATTTCTTCTTCCTGTTGGTTGTCCAAATAGATTAGTTAATTGCTTTCGATATGTTGTTGATATATAAAAACTGATAAGAAACGATGAAGAATATGTAATATAAAGGAAAACACTAATCACAGCCAATATAAAATTTTCTACAGCTATTCTTTCACCAGATTTGATCGGTACAGTTATAGAAGCAATAGCTGAATACACAAAATATACTGTATAGGGACCTAAAGAAATTAAAGCAAAGAGTATTCGAAGAAATATAGCTAATGTTAGTGAACGTTGAGCTTTTCGAAGATGAACTCTTCCATGTAATTTAAAATAAGTTAAAATAATCATAATTACCATAATACCCAAAGGTAGTGTACCAAAAAGCACCGGTATACAAAAAAATGATGCATATTTAGCAAAAATTAAATTATACATTGGTGTACAACTAATACTCGTACTTGATCGAAGTATTTGAGTAAGAATAAAAAATGGGAGACCTTCAGTAGCAATAATGAAAGTAACTAAAAATGTTATCCAACGAACGAAAGATATATTACTCAACTGTCGCCATCGTACAGTACGACAACTGCTAAAGAATCGTTCGATTGACATTAAAGAAACACTATAGATAGCGATCAATGTTGTTATACGTAATCCATAAGTTCTAATTTTACACCACATAAGATTAGTTAAAGTAGGATCGATATTGAATCCTACAGATAAAATACGTGGTAGTAGACCAACATTAAGTACTAAAAAATCAACTATTGATGAATAAATCAATAAAAATGTACATGGATTTTGTCGATTTGCGAATAAAATACAAATATTAAGTATACTACCAAATATTCCACAAATATATAGAGGAATACCAATGTAAACAGTAATATAATATGCGATATTCACAAGAAGCGACATTTGTTTTCAACTAAATTAAAAGAAGAACTGCTCACCAAAGTTTTTTTTATCGACAGCTGCTCATTTTTATCTTAATTAACATACACTATTGCGTGTAACAAAAAATTACTGAAAAGAAAAAGAGTTAATAGAGACAATAAAGTTGTTTCCGAAAGTCATCTCAAAACGGAAGATCATTTTATTTTATTCACAAGAAAGACAAAAACTATCGAGATAAGTACAGATAATTTAATGACGTTTTTGTAAGTTACTCTGCACGAATTAAATCGATCCGTTCACCATTATTTGTGATAATACGGAATATTTTGTCATCACGTATTATCTTTTGTATATTCCGAATAAATTTAAAAAGATTATCTTCTTTTGTTCGTTCTTTATCGTCTAGGATATACATTTCTGTTCCGGCACAATAAGAAGATTTCCATTCATCAGTAGCAGGATTAAATCGTACAAAACACCCGAAGCTATTAATTATACGTGCATTAACGTTATAAGAGTCTTCTTGCTGTTTGTATTTAATTTGAAGTATAATACCATTAAATTCAGGATGTTGTGGAGATTCAATAATTGTCCATTTGCCTTCAGCATCAATTAATGGTAATGCCAAGATGGTATTCTTTTCAATAAAGCAGAATAATAGTAAAATCCAAAAGGAAAATGAAGAAACAATCATTTTATTTTTATTCATAATGTACATATTTCCTCAATTATGAGCAAATGACAAGGAATATCATTGTTTTCATCATCTCAGAGAACAAAGAAGAAATGTTCATTGTTGAACATTGAATAAACTTCACCAACAGAAACAAAAAAAGAAAATGTGGGATAGATGACAGTAGAGGATGATAAAAAAGGATAGTTTGATATAGGTGTGGATGTTCTATTTCAATTACATCCACATTCTCAAGATAAAGGATATATCTCAGAAGTTCTATAAAGTAGTTCTTGATTGATTTCACTAGTTCATATATTAAAAACAACTATAGATTTATAAATAAATTTTATAAAAAAGAAAAATTTTAACCGTAAATTCTTCAAACTTCTACTTGAGTTTCTTCGGTTTTGATCAGAGACTTGTTAATGTTGTTCAAGGAAATGAAAGTTTTTAATTTTTTGATTATTATATAGTTCAATATCAAAATCGAATTTACGGATAATTTTCCTTTTTAATGAAATTTACTTCTAAAGTGTTTTGTATCTGTTTGTTTTCTTTCGAGAGATAGATTTCCAAATCACATGTTTTACTATATAAAAAATACTTAATATTAAAACCGAGTCAAGACTTTTGAATTATTTGTTATGGAAAACTAAATGATACAAAATAATATTAATTTGTAAAATAAGTTTTCTCTGATTTTCAAAAAACATTTATCGAAGTCTTTTCTTATAAAGATGAGGGCGAGAGTAGGTGGGAGTTTCTCTTCCTCATGTACACGCAGTTCCACTCACACCCATACTCACATCCTCAAGAAGTATCGATCAGTTCAGAAATAGTCAGTCACATCCATATCCAATCCGACTAGATAATCCGTTAACTAGGACTGGTGCATACTTAGCTATCCACAATTAATAAAAAAAACCTATTTTCATATTGATTAAAATACTGCTATTGTGCTGTTGCAGTGTTATCGAAGAAAACATAGACTTGCTGTCAGAATGAATTTATTAAAGGAAAAGAAAAACTAATATGCGGCATTGAAGCATTACAACACTTTAAAACTCTACACCCAATGTTCTTGTCTGTTAGGGCGAGTCGATGAGAAATTTATGCATTAGATTGGCAGAGAATGATATGATTAAAGCCTCATCCAGATGAGTTTGACTGCCAAATAATTGTATTCGTACTATCAACCCAAATAAGATTGCCACTATCCAGCATTTTTAGACAAAAAGGTGAACCCGCTCCATTGTTGTATGTGTTTATCGCCCAAAGGATACTTCCACTAGCTGTGTAGACAACTAGATTTCTGTCCACTTGTGCCACGAAATAAGCACCCGTTGGTCTCGATGATTGACTTGCAGCCCAAATCGATGTGGAAGTAACGTTGCCATAACCATAAGCCTGATAGACACCAAATTGATTGCTAAGCATACCAGCTGCGTAGATCTGTTGAGTAGGAGAATAGATGAATTGATTGGCATTGAGGATGACATTTTTGCCAACATTACTTACACAAATAGAAGACGGGATTGCTAGAGTAAGAAAATAAAGACATACGCCGCTAACAGAGTAGGTTATCATTTGTCCGAAATTGCGGTGTTCAGAATTGGTCTATGAGAACAATTCTGGGCACCGCAATTTAGGAAAAATGATAGTCACTCGAATTTTTGTGGATTGTTTCACCAAACTAACAGGAAATTTACTTGCTTACCTGGATTTGTTGATGTCATTATAGTAGTGCTGTTGATGGTGTTCTTGACGCTGCTGATAGTGCTCGGGTTGCTACTGATGGT
>CAJNOI010000394.1:20094-42273 GCA_905250115.1 Adineta steineri | reverse complement strand
TATTGAATGAAATTAAATAGCTCGAGAAAATTATTTGAGCCAAAACATACTAGACTGAATCAGTATGAATCAAATCTGAGCGAAGCAATGTCATTGACGCATTGAAATTTTAATTATTGCAGAAAGGTAGTTCGTTAGTTAAATCAGATTTAACTTTGTTTTAAATCGCCCAGTGTATTTTTGATCTTAAATGTCTATTTATTTTCTAGTAAAGGGTGGGTATGGGTGTGGTTGAGGTTAAGAGAAGAGTTACTGGCACCCACACTGACCTCCATCCACACCCAGACCTACGGCTACACCTTCACCCGCACCCAAATCCACAGCTATACCCTCACCCACATCCACAATCTCACCGATGAAACAGGAATATAGTCGTGTGTAATCAATGATTATCACAATACATCAAGAGAGTGTGCTGTTAAAGAGAAAAATGTTTTTTTCTACAGGAAATCGTTTGTTGGAATAAAAGACATGATAAATATTGAATGAAATTAAATAGCTCGAGAAAATTATTTGAGCCAAAACACACACTAGACTGAATCAATATGAATCAAGTCTGAGCGAAGCAATATAAATGACACATTGAAGTTTTAATTGTTTCAGAAAGATGGTTTGTTGGTTAAATCACCCAGAGGGTTTGTGATTCTAGCTGTCCATTTATTTTCAGATAAAGTGAAATAAAGGCATGTATAATTTTCAAGTTTGGATTATACTGTTTTGTAACTTACTGAGATTGTCCATGGAGGAAGATTTTAGTCATCTCTGGATGATCTACTCGAAACACAAAACTCATACAGAATGCTTTATCATTAACTTCCGTTACTATTGTCATTCAGTCACAGTAAATACTAATATTGAATCCTGCAAGGATGGAAACTCATGGACTTTCGACAAGTTGGAGAAGTTCAACGTGACGACTGACAATTTGATGAATTGGTTAATACCTTTCCATTTAATCGAACAATACGCTGTTCATTTAGATGATAATGAAAATACTCGTGCAACTGAAGCAACGATCTGCAATTGTAGTCAGAATCGGATTGGCAGATATTGTGAATACAATTTTATTTCGAGAGATATTACGCCTGGTGATTGGTTAAGACAACAGATGTCTAACTCGTATTCAAATAATTACGAAACACTTACAAGACTCGTGGATGGAATCATATGCCCAGGAGCAGATATGTTTCTCGAGTGGCGACATATTTGTGATGGGTTCACTCAATGTGCAAATGGGGCTGATGAGCTTGATTGTCATCTGTTGGAATTTTTCAAATGTGAAACAGATGAATTTCAATGTCGCAATGGAATGTGTATTCCAGTCGAATTTGCCTTCGATGTAACGCCTGATTGTATGGATTGGAGTGATGAGCAAGCGTCTGATGTGCTCCATAAGCGGTACTTTGAGTGTACAAGAGACTCGACATTCGAGTGCGACGATCGACTGTGTCATAAAGACCAGTTTTCATGTGGAAATGGTGAATGTATTCCATGGTCAGCAATTCTGAACGACCAAAAAGACTGTAGCAACTTGCGTGATATCGCCTACATTTGTGAAACATCGAACTTGGTATTACTGAATCGTGGAAAATGGCTTGGTATTTGTAAACAAACGATGGAACTTGTTCCTCCTTTGACAAACAGTTCAGACTGTCGACAAACTCTTGGACATTTATTACAAACTGTGCCTCAGCAGCAATTGAGTGAGCTTGCCGTCATCAGTCTCAGAACTCGTTGTGAAAATTCCATCCTATATTTGGAACAAAATGCTTTCTTTCCAGGTTTGAAAATGATCTATAATCGCTCTATTATCGAACGATTCTTCAGCAATCCAAGTAATTCACGCAAACCAGTACCAAAGGCACCGGATCTATACTATTTCACTGGTGCCATCGTCTGCGACGGGATATCGTTAAATATATCAGAAGAAATCTGGTTCAGTCATCAAGAATTGCAAGAACTCACTTCTTACCCATTTTTTCCACTCTTTCACTTAATTTGTCAAAAAATCATGAATCAATCGTTGAGTAATATGAAAACTGAAAATAATTTGGGTTCATCAATCTCACCATCGTTCTATCGATGCAAAAATACCTCAGATCGCTTGTCATTACGGCGAATTAATGATGGTTATATCGATTGTCTTTATGGTGATGATGAGAGGAATCCCGATTATCTAATGACTCAACTGTTTCGTTATCAATGTCAAACTGTCACATCCCCATCTCAATATGTCAGCTATGCTAAATTAGGTGATGGCGTGGATGATTGTGCTGACGCAAGCGATGAGGTATCCAATGAGATACGTTGGTCAACCTTCAAATGTGATGTGAATGATAATTATGCATGTTGGACTTTTCAAGGCGATCAGTTCGGAGAGAATCGTCTAAAAGACGCACGACTTCATTTTCATCGTTATTGTGATTCGATCTGGGATTTAATGGATGGTCAAGACGAAAAGAACTGCTCAAATTGGATGTGTGATTCCGGTTTGTACAAGTGCAATCGAACAGGGCAATGCATCGAGCGAAAATATATTTGTGATGGTGAATTGGATTGTGATGATGGCGAGGATGAAGTCAGTTGTCCTCAGATAGTACAGAAATGGAAATTTGAACTGAAATGTGATAATCGCACTGAATATTTTTGTATCACTGATGAGTACATCAAGAATCAAAGTTTGAATCGTTCTTGTATTTCTTGGCATCAAGTGGGTGACGGGTATATTGATTGTATTGGAGCTCGTGATGAACGTAATGTTGCATCGTGTCCTGATCATCGGATGGTTGGTGATCGTTTCTTGTGCGATAATGGAAGGAAATGCGTCGATCACATGGCAGTATGCAATGGAATCAAGGACTGTGTGGACGAAACTGATGAGTCAATTTGCTATTGGTATAATACGTCGTGTTCTATCGGACATTTTTCATGTGCAGACGGAAACGGCTGCAAGAGCACGAGATGTAAAGGAGATATGTCATGCATTGATAAGTCCCATCGCTTCTGGTGTCCGAATTCAACCAGTGAAAATTATGTCTATCGCTCGAGTAAAGAGAGATCGGTATTAGATAATAAAAAACGATGTTACACTCAATTGAAATTTAACACCAAACTTGCACTGACATCGTCATCCTCAAATCAACAAGTGAAGGCATTGGCTCACCCATACTTTTACTGCAATCGAGGTTTTTATCTGCAAGCAGTCGCTAGCTCCGAATTCTTCTGCTTTTGTCCACCGGCTTTTTACGGCGATCGTTGCCAATTCGACAGTCGACGAGTAACCGTTCGGCTTCGTTTCGATCGAAGGGAACGCCTTGACCTTCCACTTATTTTAAACGTTCTTGTCACACTTGTTCTAAACGAAAGCATTGTAGTTGATCATCGATTTTTTGTTGATGAAGCCAAAGAATATTCATCAAAGTTTATGACCTGTTTGATCTATCCTCGTCCGAAACCACCGGGTATTTACTCTGTTCGAATTGAGATCTATCATTCTACAGAACTAATCCATTTTTGCGAATATCCAATCAGTCCACTGGATTTTTTACCTGTACTACGTATAACCAAAGTGCTTCGATTTCCTGCTCGTTCCTTTCCCCGGTTTTGTTCACACAACTATTGTGAAAACAATGGAACCTGTCATCAACGAGAGGACAACCGATTTCTCTGCATTTGTGCATACGGTTGGAAAGGTAAACTTTGTGAGATGAGAACTGATCATATTCATTGTGCATCACATTCACTGGCACGAACAGAAAACATTTGTGTTTGTCCACAAGGCTACCTTGAACCTTACTGTTACGTTCAGAATTTAAAATGTCAACAACACAACTGCGAACGGAATGAAACTTGCATTCCACGATCAAATCTTCCTATCTATGGACATACTTGTATCTGTAACACATCTAATTGTAATGTTAACAGACCAATAATTAGTCTCCAACGACAAAACCCAAATCAATCACCATTTCTTTTGCAATTACTCCAACTTACAGGAGACTATCCGACTATTCGTCAGCAAATTCTCGTTCAGTCACTGACCTCGTTTCCACTGATTCAAACGATCAAAACTCGTGATAGGATTCGTATAATTGGAGAACAACCTGAAATCGGATTACTCTTCACTTTTGAACCAAATGCACATTCAATCGAGACTACATTATATTTACTTTTTATTAATTGCTCTAATGTGATGCGAAACTTTTCCGTTGATCTTGATCAACAACTAAACAAATGTCATGTTCTACCCGAAAATCAAAGACATGCTGTCACCTTGTTTGGCAATTTTTGCCAAAGTTTCACCTATGGCACTTGCTTTATATCTGATGGATATCTCTGTTACTGTGGTTATCCGAATAAAAATCATAGTAATTGTCTTTCTTATCAACGACGATACACGGTATGTAACTATTGTCAAAATCAAGGACATTGTGTTCAAGGTGATCTAACAAACAGAACTGATTTTGCTTGTGTATGTCCAAAGTGTGTCACAGGTGTGCTGTGCCAGTTTTCACCTAGCCGTTTCTCCATCTCACTAGAATTTCTCATTGAGAAAACGGACTGGGGTCGTGGACATTTCATCGCACCGATAATTCTCTTCATCATCGGAATGTTCTTTAACTGTCTATCCATCACCACTTTCGCACAACGAAAACTTCGTAACAATGGAGTGGCTCTTCATCTTCTGGCAACTTCAGTGTTTAGTTTGTTAGTGTTGATATTGTTGCTTGTACGGATCAGCTATCTCTATATGATACGACGTATTATAATCTTGGATGGAATAAATACAATAGTATGCAAGAGTCTACCCATGCTCATGTACACTTTCTACTATGTCACTTTGTGGTTAATGGCTATAGTTACAGTACAAAGAGCACTGGCAGCAGTACAATATTCTCGATGGTCTTCGTTGCAAGAGCCAAAGAAAGCGGTCTCATTGATTTTGGGGATTGTATTGATTGTTTCAAGTTCGAATTACATATTTATCACTCAATACAAATTAGTCAATCATCCCGATTATTTATTTCCTTGGTGTATTCGTGAAATTCCACCGAATGAGCAAGTATTGACGCAAGTTTTGGCTTTAACTCATCAGGCACTTCCTTTTCTGATTAACATTACCGCAGCCTTGATCATCATTTTGACAATCACTCGATCGAAGGTACATGCTCATGGAAAATCTACACACAATGCTCTGATCGATGAAACACGCAAACTAATTGATCTCCTGCTGGGTCCGATTGCTTGTTTTATAGCACAGTTAGCTGAGATCGTGATTCTTTTTCTGAATGCTTGTGATTATGATAGCAATGCATGGTTCTCCAAAACTACTTTACTTAGCTACTACATCTCGTTCGTACCACAAACCAGTATTTTCTTTCTCTATATTGTACCTTCGAGCCAGTATTATAACACATTTGTGAAAGAAACCTGTTTGGGTAAATATCTATCAAACATGATAAAATCATCGATTGTTCTCTTCAACTCGAAACACTAAGAAATGCAAGTGTAACAGTCCAGATGATCGTTTTTACAACATGAAAACTAGAATATTCGCTAACCATTTTGCTTTACATAATTTTCTGAATTTGTGTGAGTGTCAGTCTTAGCAATGTCTTCATCCTCTCCCTCAAAAACCCATTAAACTTTAATAAATAGAGAAAATGCAATCACACAAGAAAAAATACTAATTCTCTTTTATCTACATTTACTAACTTACATGTTTTTTCTTTCTTATTTATTATATCTAACAACCATAAAAATAGGAAAAGAAAGGAAAAGTGTACTATCTTCACTCATCGTTTATTTCAATCAAATTGTTGCCGTATTTATTTTTTAACAATTACTTGAATCAATTTCCTTTGTTTTATTTATTATTATTCCATCTCGTATTCTTGTCGGTGTTTTTAAGGGTGGGTGTGGGTGTAGGTAAAAGTAAAGAGATAATACCCACACCCTCAAATGTAAATATAAAAGAATCTTTGTTTCTTTTTTGAGATTGTACAAATATTTAAAAGTCTTTTGAAGATGTTTGTGTCTAAACTGATATCTTTATTTCCACATCCATATCCTCAAGATGTTTTTAAAATATTCAATATTTATTATGAAAATTAAATTGAGATAATTCGATAAAGATAAAACTGTACATAAATTAATAGTTTTCTTTTAGAATAATAAATATTTTATCTCATAATTAATGTTGTTTTCCATCCACAAAAGTTCATCAATTTTCATTTCAGAATTATGCACATTTATCTCATATACATTTAACTGTCGCACATGTTTTTGATCATTTGTTTATTTTGGCTACATATGGTGGAGTTGTTGCTTTTTAGGATAAATATAATGTTTATTTCACACGGTTATCTACATTATTTTTCTTTCCAACTTTTCTTTGCCTTCATCTGTACGATTACTTTACTGTATCACTGTATGGCTTATACTTTTTTATCGAATGAGTTGCTTCTTATAAAATCGCAACTATAAGGAGGAGGAGAATTTAAGAAATAAAAAGGGCATTGACAGCCAACATAGCAAATGTTAGTGTATTTCTATTATTATTATCATCTTTTTTTATCTGTGTATGCGTGTGAGAGCGATGAGTAGCTTTAAATGATCATTCTCTCGCATGTCACTTACCCCACACTCAATAGATTGATTAAAGATAATTAAAATTTCTAATAATCATGCCTTTCTATCCTTATATACAACAGTACTTCTGTTGATTATATTTCTTTGAAAAAAAAAGATGAAAATTTCATAGAATAATAATTTTATCCCACCTTATCTCATACACAATAGTCAAAAACAATGTCTTATCATATCGAATATGAAACTATATACTACACTCCTTTATTCTTTTTCTTACTGTTCTTCCGAGTTTTTTTTATTACTTCTTATCTTTTTCTTCACATTGGAAAAAAAATATTTCATACACATCATGAATAACAATCATCAATGAATGAAATAGTAGAAGAAACTGTTTTCTTACCCCAAGTTTTGAATACGAATCAAATTCATCGACAATCACATAAAAACCAACATTTCAAAGAATTTATTCTATGGTTTATTTTATTAATTTGTCTTTTACTTCTTGCTGGTCCATTTGCACATCATCTATCCTATTCAGTACCAACAGTAAAAACACGAACAAGTGCACGTCATATATTTAGTGAAGAACGTGCTCTTGATTATCTAAGTAATTTAACTCAATATGGATCAAGAGTAAGTAATACACGTGGAAATTTTGATGCACGTGATTATCTTATTTTACAAATAAAACGTATTTGTTCAATGAATAAAAGACATATTCAATGTGAACTTGATCTTCAAAATTTTACTAATTATAAACACAATCAATTACAAAATATTCTTGTTCGTGTGTCAAATACAACTAATAAATTTCAAAATATACCTAGTCTAATGTTAAGTGCTCATTACGATTCAGGTACGTACGTTTAGAAGTTTAATCATTTGATGTAAAACTCTTTTCGTTTTGTTTTAATAGTGGAATTTAGTTCAGGAGCTGCTGACGATGGTTCGGGTATTGTTATTTTACTTGAACTTCTCTCAAATTTAATCAACGATTTAACAATAAATTTTTCTAATGTTCACTTAATTATACTATTCACAAATGCCGAAGAGACAAGATTAGAAGGTTCCAAGGCATTTATTGCTAATCATCGTTGGCGTTTTAATGTTCGTCATTTTCTTAATGTTGATTCAAGTAATTGCAATGAAGTAGCTAATCTATTACGAACAACATCATCACAGGTATTTGTTTTTCAGTCTAATTCACTTTCTATGAACTGTTTTTCTAGCTTGTCATTGATTATAGTCGAGTAGCAAGACCACGTGCTAATGTAATCCTACAGAAAATTCCTAGATGGCTTCGATTCCGTAGTGATTATGATATTTTCAATTTAAGTTATTCTCGATTAGGATACGATTTTGGTTACTTTCTTGATGGATACACATATCATACATCACTAGATCAATTATCAACATTTAAACAAGGTGTTATTCAAGATCTCGGTGATAATCTTGCTATATTAATTCGTAATATCCTCCTTGAGCATAATCAACAGATAAACGATATTAACGATGCAGATCCTTTAATTTATTTTGATATTCTTAGTCGATATTTGATGATCTATAAATTATCAACATCAATATTAATTCAAAAAATTTTAATTATCTTAATTATTATTATTGGTATTATTCGAATTATATTCGATCATATATATCATCGAAAACAAAATTTCTCATGTAATGATCTTCATTGTATCTATTTTCGATTTAAATACCCATTAATTATTCGTATTATTTCTATTATGATATATTCAATCTCTAATATTCTATCAATGATTGTTGGCCTTGTATTTTCATTGATTTTAGCATGGATTCTATCAAAAACTCAACCTACTTCATGGCATGGTAATTCAACATTAGCCATATTTCTTTTTAGTTTACCATGTTTAATTGGTTTTATTATTTTTCGATATTTATTCGATCTATTACATCGTTGTATTCTTCGGAAATGCTCTCAAAAATCATCTGAATACAATACTAAACATTTGAATAAAATTCATTTCGATTTTGAACAAAATATTTCCGTTCTCATCATTTATAGTTTATTAATGATTATTTCAATTTATTCGAATTCTCAATACTTTTATATAATTCTTATTTGGTCAATATTTATTTGTCCATTATATCTTATTCTGATTATTATTGAATTTATTCTTCATTGGAAACAAATCTTCGAAAAAGACTTTCATCAATTATATTTACCATTGTTAATATCTTTTTTTCCATTGATACATACAATTGAAATAGTTAATCGACTACTTCGTATTTTTATTCCAATGGTAACACCATTATTTTCATTTGGATGGATACTTCGTGGAAATCTGATTATTTGTAGTATTGTTGTTATTCCGACATTATTTTTCCTTCCAATATTACAACGAACAGGACAATTTATTCGTTTACTAATTACTCTTTTAGTTATTTTCTTTATTGTTCTTATTGTTTGTTGTATTCGTCAACCATTTACGAAAAATCATCCAAATACTTTTTATGCTGAACATATATCAAAATCAATTTATAATGCAGAAATTTTAATGAATAAATCATTTGATGTTTCACTTATATCACAACAATCAACAATTACAGTTAATACATATCATGGTCTTGTTCTATCACCTATACTTGATCAATTTTCAATTGAAAGTGGTCATAAATTATATAATAAAGCATGTTTTAGCTCAACAAATTGTACATTTGATGATAGTTTTAATCGTCAATTAGCTGTTGAACATATTCAGATCGAATCGATGAAGAATAATTATTCAGATTACAGAATTCGAATTCAACATGTATTATCTTATGATATCCGAATTTCTTCGTTAGGATATATTGGATTAACTGTTCAAAATCAATTCGATATTCCAAGGAAAGAAACAATTATTGATATTAATGTATATCCAGTAATATCTAGATTTGAAATTAATATCAAAACTCAACGATGTGACATAAATGATTCACCATTTTTATTATTATTTACTCGTTTAATGCCAAATATTGTACTTAAAGGTGAAGGATCTTGCAAAGCAATTGATGATGATACTACAATTATCATTAACCGATAGAAATATTTTATTGATTAATCAGTTGTATTATTAAATCAATTCAAAATTCTTTTTTTGCTTCTGAATATCGTTTATTGAAGAACATGATTGAATAATTTGTTGTATGATAAATATATCATAACGAGAGAGATCAATTATAAAAAGATACTCAAAGAAAAAGAGTAAATATACTCGCAGTTTGTTTCTATGAATATATGAGATACATTTTGAAATCTTTATTGTCTATTATATGAATACCTTTAAAAAAATAATGTTAGCCCTTTCTTGAGTTCGTAAAATCACATGATAAGAATAATCGATACAAAAACAAGTTTAGTATAATAATTTGGTGCACTTTCATTGCAATTTATACGGCTTTTATGTAACTTCAAAATTCTGGACATCATGGTTGACTATAGTCGTCGTGTGGCTTTTTAAAGTCAACTTCGCGGTAGGCGTTTACCACAACTCATACACTTGAAGCTGTGAATGTTAATATTTTTAGACTGGTTGATTACAGGTTTTATTTGAAATAATCTTATTCTGTTCCTAAAACTTTTTTTACAAGTAATTCAGAGTGTCACACAAATAAAACGAAGATGAAAATATATGATGCATAGATAAATCTCGAGAGCACGTTTTTCCTTCTTTCTTCTTGTTAATTTCTAAAATAATACGTGATGCAAATGAAAAATACTTTTTACAGTTTCGATCACAAAAAAAATCTATTACGCTCCATCTAATCATTGACGCATTTATTTATACCGTCTTTCTTATACTTTCAAAGCAACAGAATTATTAAGTTTCATAGTTAAGTTATCGAATTGATGATAACAGCAAAAACATTCATTCATTTGTTAAGTTTAGAATATCAATATTGCAATAAGTGTTTATCAAATATTGTAAAGATGCTGACGATGAGGAATAGAAAGAAAAAAAACATGAAATATGCCATACTAAGGGCTATCTATGCCTTGCAATTATATATAAACAGTATGTAATGAGGATGCATTCTTCTATCAATTTGATTACATTGAAATTTTGCTGAACTGCTTCTCATCAAGAGTAAAATATTTATCAAGTGTGGGTGAGGGTCATGGATTCAAGACACCCACATCCTCACCTTCATCCAGCTTTTCTTGATAAATTTATTCGACGAAAATCGATCTGGTGAAGTTCACTTTCGGTGAATTTTGGTCGGCGAAGGTAGACTAAATGATTTCATCAGCTTGACTTATACCACATCAACAAAAAAAAATATGAATTGAAAATTTCAAGCTTTACAATTTTCTTTTTACCCCAGAGCGTTTTTTATTAAAAGTAACTGCCAGAATTAATGTTTTTGTTTTCTAAGCAAGAAAGTAGCAACGGTTTGTTTCTTCTTCTTTTTTTCTGTTTTCATCCATTAAATATGTAATTGCGTAAAGTTGTGATTTTCGACGATTTTTTTTCCTTTTCACAAGCACACTTGAAAATTTAGTCGCTGATTATACATATAAAAGAAAGTGCATTTCATGATTTTTCTAAAAAAATAAGAAAAGGAATTATTTTAGTTGGTAACTATTAAGTTTTACTTAATAATTCATACTATTGTATCACACAATGCCGAAAGTTTTGAGTTCAAGCGTTATATTTTTATTCTACGTGCTACTATTAGTGTAAGTATTAATGATCACGTTCTACATTTTCTATACTTTTTTTTATTTTCTTCAACGATAGAAACACATCAGAACAACAACAACAACAACTAAGTAATTAATAATAATGACTATTATTTTTGGAAGTGGCTATGTACACTCAGACAGTCTTAGAAAATATTTAGCAAAAATTAGGTTAAATCCGTCTTATATACACTTCATTTTTAACATATATGAAATTCCTAAAGGAGACCCCCCTTTCCAAACCCAAAAATTTTTTTTTCGATTTTTTTATTTAACAGAAAGTTGTATGAAGGTCCCTTCTCGGTGTGCTATAGAAATTAGAACTTCCCAGAGTCTGGAAGTCTCTAGAAAACCAGGTTTTTTGAAGACCTATGAAAAAAAAAATTATTTTTTTTACTAAAAAGTTATATTATGATGTAGTATATTTCTACTATCAAAATCAGAACCACCCAAGGTCGATAGGTCTCTGAAAAACCAGAGGGTTTGGCAACATATGCAACAAAAAAAAATTTCCCTAGTTTTTGTGGCTTTAATTCTAATGATATCTCCTGGAATTTTTTAGTTCTATTTTCTAATTAATTAATAAATAATAATTAATTAAATCTGACATCAGATTTAAATTCTCCACCTTCGAATACAGTATTTTCAATATTATAAAAATCGGCTTCACTAATTAACGACTAAGTCGTGTCTAGTTAATAATTAGTTAATTAATTAAAACTGACTTCAGATTCAACTTCTCCATGCCCAACTATCCTTTGTAACACAAAATTAACAAAAAAACTAAGGTATAGGTGAAAATAATTGAAGTATAGATGTGAGTAAGAAACAAGAGTAGCATGTCATCCATACTACACGCACACTCTTAAATCGGTTGATATTTGTCTAAATTAAATTTTTTTAAATATTTATGTAATTGTAATATTTGATTTGTACATTTTTTTAAATATAGTACAAAACTACTAATGTTAAATTACTATTAAGTTAAGGCATTTTATATATGTTAAAAATGAAGTGTATATAAGACGGATTTAACTTAATTTTTGCTAAATATTTTCTAAGACTGTCTGAGTGTACATAGCCGCCTGACTACGTACACTTGAGTGCACATAGCCGCCTGACTATGTACACTTAAGTGCACATAGCCAGGTGGCTATGTACACTCGAGTGCACATAGCCACTTCCATTATTTTTCTTTATTTTCTTATTATTTATTTGTTAGTTAACTCAACAACAACAGCAACATGTAATTTTACTGCATGTGATTCTCAACGAACATCATGTTCATCGAATCTTGACTGCGATTGTTTTCCATTAACATCTAATTCGAATATGGGAATATGTGCTTTAACTACTCTCTCATGTGCAAGTTTTGTACGATGTAATATGGATAATGTAACTTGTTCAATCGGATGTACAATCTGTGTGAATAGTACACGATGTGGTCAACCAATATGCTATCCACTGCCTTTAGCAAGCAAACAAATTTGTCCACCAAAGACTGTTACAAGTAAAAAAGATCCATAATAACTATTTTATTTTTATTTGTTTTTACTTCTCTGAATAGCTACAACCATACATACAACAAGCACAACTAAATCTACAACAAAGAGTAAGCGTTATTTCATTATATTTTCTCTTTAAAAAAATGTGTTTATTTTGTGGCTAACTTATCTCTTTTGATTCAGTTACAACAACAACTCAAAAGCCTAAGATCACCACTGAAGCAGCGACTAATCAAAAGCCAACGACTACCACTGAAGCAGCGACAACTCAAAAGCCTAAGATCACCACTGAAACATCGACAACAACACCAACATCAACAGGTACAATATACAGTATTGTTGCCACTGACTCTAACTCATAGCTTTTTTTCTTTCACTTTTCAGTTCATTTCGACACTACAACTAATCAATCTAGTACAGTCGCTAGTAAGTAATCATCTTGAGGGTGCGGGTGTGGGTGTGGGCGAATTGAATAATATCTATACCCACACCCACATCCACACCCAAGATGAGATAAAAAAGGAAATAGAAAATATAGAAAAGTGAAGATGTGATAATGTATATGAAGAGATTTTGTACAATAGATTTGACTACTATTCTCGATCGACATAAGTTTAAGGTGATTTAAAACAGACATATCAAAGACTATCGTTTTTAGAATAACCAACAATACTGTACAAGAATAATGAATGTTGATTGTTTGATTATCTAATATTGTATTGTCTAAATATATAAAAATATAACTTCTAGGATGGTTTTCAACTGGCAATATGAGTCATGGACGATATATTCACACTGCATCTGTGTTACCAAATGGAAAGATATTAGTTGCTGGCGGAGAAGGCAACGGAGATATTGCTTTAAATAGTGCTGAGCTTTATGATTCATCAACAGGTGCTTGGACACCTACGGGTAATATGACTAATGCACGATACGCTCACACTGCATCTGTGTTATTAAATGGGAAAGTATTAATCACTGGTGGTACGATCGATCGTATTACTGCTTTTAATGGTGTTGAATTGTATGATTCATCAACAGCAACTTGGGCACTTACTATTAGCATGATGAATCCACGAGCAGCTCATACAGCATCTGTATTATCAAATGGAAAAGTATTAGTTACTGGTGGAAAACCTAATAATTATACTTATATAAATAGTGCTGAGCTGTATGACCCATCAACAGGTACTTGGACAATTACTGGTAACATGACTACTAAACGAGCTTATCACACAGCAGCTATGTTATCAAATGGGAAAATTTTAATTACTGGCGGACAGAATTATGATGGTTATTTAAAGAGTGCTGAACTATATGATCCATCAACGGGCATTTGGACGACTACCGGTAACATGACTAATGCACGAGAACTGTATACAGCATCTGTATTATCAAATGGAAAAGTATTAGTTACTGGTGGACAGACTAATGACACGAGCTTTTTAAATAGTGCTGAGCTATATGACCCATCAACAGGTACTTGGACAATTACTGGTAGCATGACGTATACACGATCTACTCATACAGCATCTATATTATCCAATGGACAAGTACTAGTTACTGGCGGAGCGAATAGTTTTGTTTTAAATAGTGCTGAGCTGTATAATCCATCAACAGGCACTTGGGCAACTACTAGTTATATGGCTAATGCACGATATTATCCCATTGCAGCTGTATTATCAAATGGAAAAGTATTAATTACTGGGGGATGGAATGGTATCATTGCTTTAAATAGTACAGAGCTATATTAATTATTTCAAACAAAACTTTAGTTAGAATAACTGTCATCTTATGACACCCGCGAACTATTTCCTTTCATATTTTTACTGTATTATCACATATTTTAATATTCTATTCCAAATAAAAAATATATCTTTTTTTTCTGCTCTTATATATTAGTTTATTATGATTAACAAAATTTACAATTGATACGATGGCTTTAATTATCCTTTCAAATGCTCCGTTAGTTTTATAGTGTAATTTTTCATACTATTTAAAGGTTTTGATAGTCTCTATCAGATTTAGAACGTATGATTATTGAAACATTTTGGTTACAAATGACTTCGAAGTAAGTTCATGAATGGCATAGATAAATACCTCTGTAAACAACAACAACAGATAATATAAAACAAAATCTATAATCACATTAGATATACGAACTAATAAAGTAAACAAGATACTTACATTCAACTTACGTTATTTTTATATGCATATGTATTTTAACAAAATAGAATCAATAATAAGACAATTTCTGTTTAATATTTCTTTGCGATTAGTAATTCTCTCATGATCAGTCCTAAATTTATCAATTCAAGCCACTCAAAAGAAAATCAAATTGATTAGTGCAGAATATCTATAGATAACTGACTTTCAAATCGTTTGTTTTTGGTTTACAAGTGGTACAATCTATTTCTCTTGTGTAGAATTTGAGAAGATTGACAAAAAAATAAAATTATAGGGGGTGTTTGTGTGAGTGTTATTTTTATTATAGTCAAATCCCTACAGCCATACTCTGTTTTTCTGATCGTAGATATTTTTCCGTTATTATTTCTATTATAGATACAATGATCAAACAGCTGTTCCTATTTATTATGTGTTTTCTTATCTTTGCTAAGATATATAATATACTCAGTCTCATTCCTCAGTCGGCTAGGCTAATAAAAGTTTTTTGATATAGTTGGAAATGAAAGGCTCAATACATATGAAAAAGGAAAACTTATATAATCAGGTGAATATATGGTGAATGAACATATTCTCATTCATATCCATCTTCAACGTTCATGTGAATTGATCTATAACAATAAAATGCACGCTTATTCGAATGATATGGAACGACAGTTTTTATACAATGTTGGTAGTAGCAGTACAGCGACACTGGGAATAGTCATTGATAAAAATAAAGATAGATATTATCGACACAACCATCATTATAGGCGACTCCTGCGGTACGAGTCATTGTAACTGTCACTAGCAAAGATCGAGCATTGGTTGGCACGAGTCCACTAGTTTGCCGAGCGAGTAGCTTACTGACGTTCCCACGATCTACAGCTAATACTGGTCCAAGAACGGCGGTACTACCTACGGCTTGATTGAGTTGATTGATGAATATTAGCGAGACTTGAACATTGTCATCTTGATCATAATAACCACCAAGCCATGCTGAAAAATTAAATCGTACTGTTTGATTGTCAATGAGAACAGGATTGATTGAACTAGTCATGTTTACATATTGCCACATTGAAGTAACATTCGAAATTTGACCATAGAAATAACATTGTCCACGATTACTATAAAAAGAAAAGAGTCAAACATAAAATTATTTATATATTTTTCTGTTACCTAGGACCTGGAGTGGTAGAGTTTAAATCACCATCACTAGCACTATAATATATTTGCGTAACCGTTCCATTGTACATCCAGCCTGTTGGACTTGTTATGCCGGATCCTGCCTGGCATGAACCAGTCTCTCCATCACCATTAATCAGCCAATTAGATGTGGAGACTAAGTAAAAAAATCGTTTAATTAGTGCAGCAGTGTACATACTCAGTGAAATCTGAACGCTTCAACAAACTGTCGAAACCCTGTAATCCTATTATATTGTAATAAAAATAGATGAGTGTGTGGTTTTAGTCTCGTTGTGATACTCATTTATGTCGTCTGAACTTTTTCAGTTCCTGGATATTTTCAGATTCTATGTCTTTGTACAATTTTATGTGACAGCTATTGTGTTGTATAGATAGTTTTATCACAGTTTAATATGATTACAGCGTTCTGCCTGTTCCACAAGAGTTCGAACACGTCTTCTAGAATCAGCATCTTACTTGTGGTTGTTGTTGTTGGTAGTGTCGGGCTCATCGTTGAAGTTGATACTGTTGTTCTTTGAGCTGAAAACATCAATCATTATAGAATGTTTTACTTTTTTATGTAAAATATTTAATCATTTCTTTCTTTCTACACCATTATTCGTTTTTAGATACTTTGATTATACCCACATGTCTATCTTCTCCTTACTCGCACAGATCTCTCTTTCTTTCTCAAAGTATGTTACTATTTAAATAAGAATATCTACTCCTTCCTTTATACTGCTTCAATAACTACAAGACTTCTCAGTTCATCATCATGGTCCTTATATTTACTCTTGACAGTTGTTGATGTTGAAGCCAGAGATGGGAACGGTTCGAATCGAGACTTGTAAAACCAATATCGGTTTCGGTTCGGTTCAATTTCAACTTACACTGATTCAACTTAGACGACTACCTATATGCAATTTTAAACGTATTATCTGATACTTTTATTGCTAGATCTGAAGCCTAGAAAAATAAAGATATGAGATGAAAATCAAAGGAATTCAGGTTATGATATATAAAACGAAGCATATGTCTTGATAAGTATGCTGTTATTCACAAGTCGTACTGTCAAAACTAATAACATTTGATTACCTTTTTCGAGATTTCGGTTTCAGTTCGATTTAATTTTTGAAAACCACGAACCGTGAATAGTTCTTTGCCTAATTACTGGTGATTTTATAATTAATTAAAAAAAGTCAATAGTTATCATTTTTATCTCATCATAGGTTATTGTTGAACCAAAAACTGTACTCAGTTATCTTTTTATTTCATTTGATGAATAAAAAGACAAAATAGTCAAGATGAAAACAATGATTTTAATTGTTACATACTTAATGTTTCCGTTGTTGTTGTTGTTTTTGAAGTCAACCAAAATGCGAGTACAATAGCTAAACCTATTCCAGCAACTAATGATCCCATAAAACAGCATCTAACGCACCAATGCCAAGCAAAGGACTTCTTTTGATTAATTCTGTCATTAAAATAAAAGGTATATAAGCATGTTGAAGTCGATATTGTACTTACTGATTATTATCATCGTCATCTGTCCAGACAATACGTTCAATCGATGAATGACTTCCATGTGTGCTTGATGCTGGATTCGCCATTATCTGCAATGTCAGTGAATTCGTAGCTGATTCCGATCTCAGTTGAATAAAACAAATGTATGTATGGTTTATATAATAAAAAATAATCAATAATGAGCCCATTTCAACGGATTCGAACATATAATGTAAATTTCATATTTTGTGTAAACATAATTTATAATTTTAATCAAAAATTTGGCCACGACAATAGAGAAAAAAATGTAACAGAATGTGTGTTCGATTAAAAAATTCATTGTGTATTGGAAATGGATGAGTTGTATGTCATAATTCGAAGAAGGCAAGTAAATACGAAGTTGTTTTACACTATTAATTAAATTCGCAAGTAGGAATTTTTAAACGTAAACATATTGTGACAAAAGTGAATGTTATTAAATACCGATTCGAATGAATTCTAGATCCCAAGATTCTACCTCTTCTAACTGAATTATGAACATCTTTAAATTTAATGTATACTAATTATGTCACCATATATATAACGAATAGATCAAATACTATCTATGAACGCTTGATTGTATTCTTTTATTGGGCACGTTCAATCTGAGAAATAGAACTTAAAAAAATTGAAGTGCATATTTTCATGTTTGTGCTTTATTGTTTTATTTCTTTTCGTCGTATTTTTTATATTAATATTTACAACAAAAAAAATTCTCTCCGCGAAACAAAATTTTTTCATTTGTTTTTTGTTCTTCATAAATTAAAAAATCGTACGTATAAAATTTAGTTGACAGTAAACCTATAACAAGGTCATCTATCATTAAGCCTGATGCATTCGATTGGTTTCGATTAGATTTTGATTATCTGAATTTGTTTGCAAATAATTATTTTACATATTCAATAAAAAATTTCATATTGACAAAAAAAAAGAATTTTTTATCGCTGATTTTTTCTTTTATACATTTGAAACAATATTTACGTATATAATAACAAGTTTTTATTTTATTTTATCCTAACTGATAGGAGAAAATCTATAGATAAAAATAATGGAGAATTTTTTGTTATTAATGACTAATTGTTTTGTTATGAATTTAATAATACCTAACTCTAATTTTGAAGTATGGAAAAGATTGAATATTCAATAAACTATTTTGAGAGTGTTACTGGGTGTGCATGAGGATGAGTTAGATTTAGAACATCATCATCCACTCATACCCACTGTCAAGATGGTTTGTTATTATACAGCATAAAACTAAATGTATCGAAGCTTTGATTTTCTTTATAGTTGAAATGATACATCGTGCAAAGTTTGGTTGTACTGGCTTTTACAGAAGCCAAATGCACAAAGAACAAACAAACAAATTTTCTTGTTTATTATTACAAGGTCATTTTGTCACTGAATTGAACAAGTGAGAAGAAGAATATTTTCCTTAACTACGAAGCAATTTTATTTAAAAAAAAACTAGCTATTCATACTCATTCTATCCAGGTATACATAGAAGTGAGAGATAGATGAACAAAGCAAAGAAGATGATGTAATACATCTTCTTTCTAATTGTGTATGAAGTAAATGAAAGAAGATGAGAATTTAAATATATTCTCATAGATGACAGGAAGGAGAGAGAAAAAGATAATACAAATGTTGTTAGAGTGTTTTCTAACATTTATACATTAGATATTGAATGAGTTCGTAGAAAATGAACAAAAATGTCAATGTTAACAACAGCAAACTTTGGCGCATGATCTTTTAACGGTGACAGTTTTCTTTCTGATGACTTTGCAACATGGTTTGCAGCAGCACACAGTTTTGCGTACACAACAGCATGGACTACAGCAACAATCACAGCAAGGGTCGCAGCAAGAGCAACAACAAGGATCACAGCAAGAACAGCAACAAGGATCACAGCATGAATTACAACACGAACCACAACCACGACCGCAGCAACATCCGCAGCCACATCCGCCGCCACAACCACAACCACAACCACAACCACAACCACATCCACAGCCTGGCATATTAATAGTAATAATGTAGTGAAGAATAAAACTGGAGTACGATAAGAACTAGTTTGTGAAACTATGAGAAAAGGTGTGTGTATATATATACACAGAGGTAGAGACACGAACAAAATTGTTTTCAGTCAACAAAACAATTAACTACTGTCCTCACATGACAATACCTTAGATGTACATGTGATAGAAAAGTATATGGAGAGATATAAGCAACAATTTGTTACTATTCATGCAATACATCAAATATCAAGTACTATTGCAAATCATTTCTCACTCATGCAATACAACAAAAACATAAAATTCACACTTATTAGCAACGTCTTTCCTTTGATTTGTTTTGATAGTATAGAAAACATCTAAATTTAATTGCACTTTGATTTCGTGACCACAATTCTAAAAGGGTAAAAGTCATTTGATACACTTTTTTTATGAAAATAGTGCTAATCAAAAAAAACAAACTGCATGTTTTTGGTGAAAAATATTGATTCTCACGTTCTAGTACACACATACTGTAATATCATCAAATGACGTGAATATCATAACACAGGACAATGCAGAGCATCGAAAAAAATATATAACATATGAATACAATAACAATAGCAACCACGCTAATTTAATGTGTGAGTTGTTAATGAATGAATATTGAGAGTGGTATGTGGGCGTGGTATGGATACTGTATTCACCTAGCATCCACCCCCACCCCTGAGTTTAAATCAATAAAAATAATAATTTGATGAAATATAACCACATGCGCCAATTTCAATCCCAGTATTCAATCTCGTTACTTGACTCAATATTAAACTTAGTCAATAAAGAATTACAGACATATATAGGAACTTAATAGATTAGGCTCTGGGTATGGGTGTGAGCATGAGTATCTCTTCTCTTAACCTATACGCATACCATCACTGTCATATATATTTTGTATTAATATCGTTCTATGGTAACTAGTAAATTCCATCAAAAGCTGATAATAACATATTTTGCTGCGTTAAATTCCACACTTTTAACCCGTAGATATGTGTGCTTTTGCCCGTTTTGTCATTTTTAATGATATGTTCTTTGATTAAATTTTTAAAGCTTTCCATAAGGCATTTTAATTGCATGTGTTTTTAATATATTTATAAGATAAGCGAAAACTCCAAGCGCTTGTAAAGCTATAAGATAAATTACTTTTTACCTTAGCAACGGTTGTCAATAATTTATTTTGTAATCATTGTTGAAGTCGATTAAAGTTATATTTTTTTAGATTTATTTGAAAATAATATTCACTAAGTGTCCGGACAAAGTATGAAGGATTTTTATCATGATATAAATTATAATTAGTAGCAGAAATCCCTCTTGATAGTATTATGTAGGTGTTCTGTTAACACTTTAAAGACAGTTACTCGTTGTATTTAATTACGTAGAAAAAACAGAAACTCATTTTTCATAAGAAGCAGTTATATTTAAAAGTGTTGTTCATTAGTATTACAGAAAAATGAGTTCGTCCGACGTTTACTACATAAATCTATTTAATAATATCATAACTTATGTTTATAAATATATTCTTCTTATATGTTATATCGTAAGTAATATTGGAAACTTATTAAATGCTTTTGTATTTTTTCAAAAATCTTGGAGAAAAAATGTTTGTGTATTTTATTTTAAAATTATTCTTCTTATTAATTTATTTTATATCAATTTTACTATGCTTGGTCTTGTCCTTTTAAATGGTTTTAATGTAAACTTACAGAATTCTAGTGTTATTGCATGTAAATTATATTTCTATGCATCATTTCTATTTGCTGCACTTTCACCTACTATTCTTATTCTTGCATCTATTGATCGTTTATTAATATCTTCCCAGAATGTTGATACACGTTTGTACAGTTCAAAGCGTTTAGCTTATTTTTCTATCAGTATAAGTACAGTTTTTTGGATTGTTTTTAACTCTCATATACTTATTAAAGCTAATCTTCAAGAGTTTGCTCCTTTTTATTTTATTTGTTATTTTGATCTTTTTTCGACTTACTTTGATTTCGTTTCATATTCTATAGCAGTTATTAATACCATTTTGGATATTTTAATGATTGTTTTGTGTGTATTTGCGTTTAAAAATGTTCGTCGTATTCGATCGATCCCACGTGAAAAACGAAATCAAATCCGATCGATGACAAAAAAAGATTTTCAATTACTTCGTTGTTTATTTGTTCAAGATGTTATTTACATTATTTTTGGTACATCAATCAGTATATTTTATGTCTTTGATGCTATAACAAAATATGAAAATGGAACAATATTAGAACAAGCCATACGAAATTTTTTATATAATTCTATGACATTTATTTATAGTACTTCTTATTCAGTGAATGTTTTTACATTTATCATCGTATCGAAAGCGTTTCGACATGAATTAAAACGTACAATTTATAAGATCATTGGTAAAGATCTTGTTCCAATACGAGAAGAAGAAAATAGACAAGAAAATCATGAA
>CAJNOI010000394.1:0-19994 GCA_905250115.1 Adineta steineri | reverse complement strand
TTGTAGGAGACAAAAAAAATGAATTATGCACTTTGACAATTAGCATAGAGTTGACCCATATTCCCTTGACGAAAGCAAGCAGCATATCTGCTGCCAGGGGCCAACGTAGTTTCGAAGCTCATAACCCCCATTATTACACCTGACATAGTAGTAGCATTGTATTGTTGAAGCCATGGACCACCCGATGAGCCACCTTCTAGATTACACGTGATTTGAGAACCATCGTAATTTGGAGTAAAAATAGAAAAAAGAAAGGGAAGACCAAGAATACTTGGTGTTTGGGTTTTAGCGGCACAAGTACTAATTGTTTCACCGTTGTTTGTTTGCTCCCCGTAACCATATACATTTGTGTTCACATTTAGTGGGCAATTTAATAATAGACCCAATCCGCACCCAGCTTTCTGTTGTATATGTGTACCAGTTCCATCAGGAGACATTATGGCGAATGCCATATCATGGCTGAAATTGGCATTACTCATCCATTGTAGTGTTGTTACTAATTTACGGGCCGTAAAGGTACCATAAGGACGACTATTATTGTTGTAGGCAGGTATAAAAATGAAATTCTTTGCCCATTCTTTACTAGTAGTGTTGAAGACACAATGACCAGCCGTAAGTACAGTATCCATGTTGCTAGCGTTAATGACTGAACCAGAACACCAATATGTTAAACTCCCATATGTGAAAAAAGCTCGGCCAACACAAGGTGATGTTGAAACACGTGCATCAGGTAGAATGGTGCTCGGTGTCAGGATTCGTTCGATTTCATTATCTTCATGATTTTTCACAAAAGGAATGTTTCCGTTTCGAATGATCTTTGGTTGCATTGGTCTAGCCGAAGCAATTCGTTCCGGTGTCCAATAGTCGATAATCGATTTTTGATATTCTTCTTGAGTAAATCCGCGAAGCATGTTCACATCCATGCTAACAGTATTGGAGCCAGAACAATTACCAGCACCGTTGATAACACCAGTTAAACTGAGAAAAAGCAAAAGACAAAGTGTCGATAATGCCATGTTTTCGTATTCTTCTTCGATTTCACTGGATTTACTAGCTATTATCGACGAATATTTATATCGGATTAAAAACAATAAAGATCAAATATATGCATCTACATTATCGTAAATTATATCATGTGATTTGCTAATTCATTCGTTATCTATATATTTATTGAAACACGTGATCGTTAAAGCAAATGATTCGATCACGTGTTAAGATTATATATCTGTCAGATTTAATGGTGGATTGTATATCTTGAAAATATATGGATAAAATATTAAAAAGATTTATCACTGAATCTTAAGTATGCAAATGTAAATGCTCGTTAAAGTTTGAAATTGATGTGCAATATATGTGGATACAGATTGTCTTAATATAATTAAACCTACATATATTAGTGGCCACAAATGATCGTGATAGAGAAAATGGAATATCATCTTCGAAACCTTGTCATGATATAGATATTGTTGTTTAACAATTCAAAACACTTATTTGAAACTCTGAAGTATCCTAAAGAATTCTGAGATTGATAATTCTAGGAATCCTTACTATTTGTTTAGAATCTTCATCTAATTATTTGTCAATAACAAAGTTACGAATATCTTATTAATCAAATAAGAGTATGTGCTATACGAAGTATTAGTGCTGTAAAAGTATTTGATAATATTTATTGGAACGAGAAAAACTATAATGGAAATGGTTGACCGTGGTTATTCTACTGGATTTTATTTTTACTTCTTAATGGATGAAATTTTTGATAGTCTCAAAGAAATCGTTAAGTTTTAGTTAAAATCAGGGTATGGGTGTAGGTGTGACATAGTCTTGATTTCATCCACACCCACACCCTTACATCAATGAAACATTTTTTTAAAAATATAAAATGTAGAAATTGAAATTGCATGTATTCATTTTATTAAGTACTGTCAGAAATAAACATAGCTTTGAGAATACAAATTCAAGAAAGTTATTTTCAAGTATAGTACTTTGTGTGCTGATCTATTCATTATAAGCTATTTCCGTTGCACGCGCAAATGATCATTTTTTATTATAAATTAAAATAATACATATTCAATAACAAAAAAAACTAAAAAACAAATACGTGAAAATTATCTGCAACTACAAAAGTAAATGTGTGTAACTTAGTTACATATCATATAGCTGTTCTTTTATCATCCATTGTTGATTCTTCATATTTTTTTTTATTCGTTTGACGATGTCTCTCTAAAACCAATGTTTCGATAGGATTCTATCAAACAACTAATTCATAAATTTTTATGAATGCAGGTATTATTTCCCCCCACATTCTTCTTCAATGTATTACTCTTTTTTTTCTCACCAATAAATAAGATTTTATATCAATCATTCAGCCATATATTAAATTATTTTATTCTCTATAACAGAAACCAGAGATGTCAATCGTTTATCATACTTCATGAGCAATCTTGATTTTGTTATGTAAGCACAGTACGTCAATGAAATACGAGAAATGTGTTTCTTTTTCTATTCTTAAACGACAGTAAAAAAGAAAGCAGACATATGTAACGATAATTATGATATTAAACACACCGATTCATATATAAAGAATAACAGCATTTTTTTTATAGTTTACATCTTTTTAACAAACATAGAAGTAACATGGAAAAAGATTCTCAACTCTATGAACTATTTTTAACGATAAAATGGGCAATCAATGTGTATATCTTATGGTTGTATCACAGTATATTAATTATGATGAAAGTTCCATCTCGAAAAACGCAAATAGATGTTGAATATCTTACTCAATCAATTCGAGAATGTCCACAAGGTAGTCAAATAAAAATTCAACGACATGAACGTAATTCTCCGTCTAATTCAATACGTTCTTCATCATCATCGTCAAAAACAAACAAAAATACATCAATACATTTCCTACATATTGGAATAGCAAATCAAATTCTATCTATTGATAAATCATCGCGAACTGTAACATGTGAACCTGATGTAACAATGGAAGAATTAGTAGATGCATTAATGTCATATGATCTTGTACCAACTGTTGTTCCAGAATTTAAATCTTTAACTATTGGAGGAATATTAGCTGGAGCCGGTCTCGAAAGTTCTAGTTCTCATTATGGACAATTTGCTGATTCATTAATTGAAGCAACATATATTTTAAGTAATGGTCAAATTATAACTTGTAGTCCAACAAAAGATTCGGATCTATTTTATGGTGCATTAGGTTCATGTGGAACCTTTGGATTATTAATTCGTGCTACATTACGTGTATCAGATATTCCATCGGATTGTTTTGTTCGATGTAACTATCATTATACGAATCAACCTATTGAAAGTATCTTATCATTTGATAATAATGAAGATTATATAGATGCAATTGTTTTTTCGAATTACACTGTTATGATTACAGGACAAAGAATTGATAAATTATCTATACCAAAAACTGGACGAATACAAAGATTTTCTCAACCTTGGAGTCCTTGGTATTATCAACATGTAAAAAAAATTTGTAATAAAACTATTTTATGTGAATATATTCCATTGAAAGATTATTTATTTCGATATGATCGTGGAGCATTTTGGATGGGTCGTTATCCTATTAATCCATTGCAAGATAAAATTCAACATTTACCATTATTAATTCGAAATTTTTTAAATCTTTTTCCATTTGGTGGATATAATATTATTAGTCGAACTATTCTTTCACCACTTTTTACAACATCATCACTCTATCGACGTCTTCATAGTTCTTCAACTTCAATGATTACTGATACATTACTTATTCAAGATATTTATATTCCAATATCGAAATCAAAACAATTCTTATCTTTTCTACAATCAGGACAAATGTTTATGAAAGATGATGAAATATTAGAACCTATTTGGCTTTGTCCGATTCGTTCAAATTCAATGCCACAAAAAATGAGTCCACATTATTTAGAAAGTGATCAAGATCATTTATTTATTAATTTCGGTCTATGGACTCATCAACATAGTTGGCAACCGGGATCATCGAGTGGTAAAAATGCAACGAAAATATTAGAAAAAGAAGCGAAAAGATTAGGAGGAAGAAAAATGTTATATTCACTTAGTTTTTATTCAAAAGAAGAATGGTCTACAATTTATGATATGCAATGGTACAGACAAATGAAAAATAAATGGGATCCAGATTATATTTGGCAAGATTTATACGATAAAGTCGTTCAAAAATCGATATAAGACTATTTGATCACATCATTTATTATTGTCTAACTTAATTGAAATATTTAATAAAAGATTCCATTAGGAGGAAACCGAAGTCTTAACACTTCGAACATATTGTAAAAGAAAAATACGTTCTTAGCATGGGTCGTTCTTGAGGATAGAGTGGGTGTGGGTTTCTCGCATTAGTATCCACACTCTTACCCTCACCCACCCTTTATATCAATTAAATTGTATTCATCTTAGAGAATGGCAAAGTCAGTTACGAAATATTTACCCTCTATACTTTTTTAAATAATTCCTTTTCTATTTGTAGTTTTTTTTATTCGAACTCGCAAAGTATAATATTCTTGCAATATTAACATTAGCATTTTGTTCGTTTATGTAAATATTGTTAGTGATGATTATGATTACATTTTCTTACATCACTTCTTTAGTTTAGCTTTTAAATAAAGTATATAAAATATATTTATAATTTATTCAATTCACATAAATGTTAGTTACAATAAATAAAATGATGTTCATTCCATAAATTGAAAATATAATTAATTTTATGTAGGATGTACTTGAACACCTGTGGCTATTACTATAGTATTTATTACATATCGTCGAATAAATAAAATTTTTCTTTTTAAATAATTTCGTAAGTCATGATTATAAAAAATTAAATCAAGAATATCTATTAACATACTTAATTGTGAAAATAATTGCATAAAAGAAAATATTAAGAAATTAAACCATGATGGTTCAAGAACTATACAGAAAAATATGGGTGCCCAACCAGCTACATATACAATAAACATAAAAAGCATATGTTTAAGAACATAAATATCTCGTTTTGATAATGATGGATTTCGTATTATTGCTATCGTTCCTTGTGCAGGAGCTAATCGACGTGTAAAAGTATAAGCATAGATAACAATAAGTTGGTAAATATTAAACCATAATGGAATATTATTATTACATTCCTATAAATATAAGAAAAAAAAACAAAAAGGATATATTATTATTCTTTTTTTATTTGATTACATCTTCTGTTATGCATATTGTTGAAATTGATATAATTATAGAAAATATCCATTGAATTCCAATACATATAGCAGCCCATTTTTTTGTTTTTAATAAACGTTTTTGTGAATAAGCAATAATACATATAATCGATGAATAGAAACTAAACATAATGCATAAACAACTTGACAAAGAACAATTGTTTGAATATATTGTTGAAATGCACATAAATTTGGATTTGCATTATACACATCAGGATAATAAGCAGATAATACATATTTTATAATCAAATATATAGCACATCCTAATATTGTTACCGAAACATTTATAGTAAGATAATTAATTGGATTATGAAAACGTTTAATTATTAAAAGTGGAAATAAATATATGCATGAACATACAATAATTAATACATATAATGTTATCTCTACTATTATAAGTATAGACATAGTTTGATCCATGTTGTCAATAGATAGTACAAAATGAAATTTAAATGAAGAACAAATATTCAGATATTAATAAAGATAAGAAATAACTTTAGGCTTTTTCATAGTGCAGAAATTAATATTGTTTTTTAAAAAATATTCATATCCTTATGTATAAAAAGTACAAACTTTTAATGAAAATAGCTAGCCTACAGAAATTATAATATTCATGTTTAAATTTCATTTATGACGTATTTTGTTATTCATAGTTAATTAGAAGAAAAAGGACATCAATAGAAATGTATTCTTTATTATATTTTAACACTTTCTATTGATGCTACATCGCAATTTATTCATTTTGCTCTGTACAATTACCAATTATCTGATAAACATTTTGTTGAGAATTGCTTTGATAACAAGTATAGTTCTGTATGCTCTACAATACTATTTACATTTTCATTTTTTTATTGACTATGATCAACACATCAGAAAAGTAATCTTACACGATTTATGCGTGTACATATTGATATTTATTTAATATTCAAAAAAGCGAGCATGACAAAACTTTTTAGAATTCATTTTTCAAAAAGCAGATGTACCGTTACATGTTCCTGCTGGACGTGCTAGATAGTATTTATTGCAATTCTCCGCGGAACTAGTAGTGGGCAATACACAACATACAAAATATGGTATAAAATCGGCACAGAAGTGTTTTATTTCTTGGACCAAGTCACCACATGGAGTTTCGGCATCGACTGTACCACCGCCTTCTCGAGGATCTGAAATCCAGGTACCATTTTGATAATAACATGCTTGACCACTTGGTCCTGTTGAATTTACACAACTTCGATAACAGCCGTATGCACCTGGATGGAATTCACAATGACCAAAATGCTGGTGTGCATTACATGTTTCATCTGCTTCCCAACCACCAGGCAATTGCTCCGGAAATAATGTTGAAATCTGACATGGTGGTATTACTGTTTGGCTCAAAAGATCTTTAGGATTACCTTGTTGCTGATACCATATGTTACAAGCCTGAGTATCAAAAAAGGAGATTTCACATTGATTTCCATCGTTATTTTTGATATTAAATGGAAGACAATTAATGAATAGAATATTGAACAAGGCAAATAAAGCAAGTGAAATAGATTTCATTTTTGTAATGAAGAATATCTATTATGATACACGTCTTTATATACTTCTCGTCGATCCACTTGAATACATAGATTCTGTATTTTATTCGAATGATTAATGATTGTGCATGTCAAACAATTGATATCGTCAAAGTATTGTTAATCTTCTTGTTGAATAATAAAATAAGTCACATGCAAGACGATTACAAGCCATTGTTTTATAATCATGTGATATATCAAAAGGAAATTTTTTATCTAAGACAGATTTATTAATAAAAATAATCATTCGGATAATAAAAAAAACCAGATGACTACCTTGATTAATCATCTCCGTTTTTATATATACATCTTGGCACGTGTTAGACGATTAAATCGAACTTACACGTATACAAAAACAAAACTTTGTTCACATCACTTTTAAAATTTACATAAAAAAGAAATTTTAATTGATTCAAATTCTAATGAAAAATTAGTCAGATATACAAGATTAATTATTTCAAAACTTATCATATTCTAAAATGCTTTTGATAGAAATACAAGAAATAATTTCTATAATGTGTATCGATCTTCTAATTCATTTTTGATATCCGAAAAAAAACTGCCGATCACGCTATTCGATTCTTTATTAGAAATAACATCTGTAAAGGGTGTGGGTGTGGACATTGATCTTCGAGTGATCCATACTTGTATTCTCATACCCACACCCATACTCACACTCTCAAACATCACAAATAAATATCGATAAGTCTTATTATTAGCAACAATCTAATTCTAATAACATTAGGAATTATTTGAAAATACAGCCAGATTATATTCTAATATTTTGTTTATTTGACAATATATTTTTTATATTTGATATTAATATAGTGAAATGTTGACATGATACAATTCATTAGCGTTTTTTTTCCTAAGAAGATTCAATGGTTAGTCTCAAGGAATTTGATCTGTCGCATCATGTTTTATTTCAGTAAAATCATTGTCAACTACTGGAAAAGAAAAAGAAATCTTTAAAGTTATTGAATGGTAGTTCTACTGTTGATATAATATAGAAGAATAATTTTGTTTCTATGAGAGTTTTGTAATATTACACTATTTTTGCATAATTCTCTCTGATATAACTATATATAAAACAAATTTGATATAGTAAAATATCTTATTATCAAAAAAGAAATTCAAAATTAATGAACGTAACACAGAAAAGAGAAAATGCTTTCATTGAATGTAACTATTTCTTCAGCATCATCTAAAATTGCTCCAACATTAATTTATTCAAAGATTAGTTATATCGTAGATTTTGTTTAAAAATACTCATCAGTAATATTTTTAGAAAATATTCTTATTTTCATCTTATCGAGTTCTTAGAAACAATCTATGTTTATTGTATAATTTCTTTAGGGACATCTGCTTACCCAGATATTTTATCTTGAAAGTCGTATTCTCAATCAAAGTTATCAAATATATTTTAACAATCAAAGTGTTTGTGACGTGAGTTGACTTGAATAACTAACATGCGTTGCAAAAGAAATGGAAATAATGTCAAAGTCGATTAGAACATATTATCAACTTCAAGATCAATATCTGAACTACAACTTGTGTACCTCAAACATTCTTTCAGAATGTTTCAGAGAAGTGGACATCCCTAAAAAAAAGTGTTTGCAACTCCGAATACTTAGTAATATCATTTCTATTTTCTTCAAATATTTATTATATCGAAAGGGGATAAAATCATTACGTTCAATAATGATTTCTGCAATAAAAAAACTCCCTTTTCAATGATGCATTTTATGTTAAATTTATTTTGAATTTCATATTAAAGTATTGCTTATGCTTACTATCTGGCCATTTTACAAACGTAAAAAATGTTTTCTGAATTACCTTTTTCTGCTAAGTTTTCATGATCTCACATATCTCGAACAAATAACGCGAAATTAATTGAATTCGTGCGTAATTTTTGTAGATGACGGACGATGTTGTTAAAAACTAAACATCTTGTGCTCCAAATCTTTGTGATTAGAGAGTTAGCAGCAAAGACTAAGCAAAATTTGATAGATGGTAATGATTTTTTATTAGAAGTATTTCTTTTAAAAATAAATATAAATTCGATTTGTTTTACAAAAGAAAATAATTATACAGTATAACTGATTCATGACTATCATCAGTAGAAGCTGTTTCTAGATCTAATGTAATAGAAATTGAATCAATATGTCCATCTGTTTGAATTTGTTCAATATTAACATCTAGTTCTAATCAGATATTCATTATTGTTACTTTAATCTGAAACAAAAAGGAGAAGTATGTATATATATATGATGTATTTTTATGCCACATTATATATTGTATTAATCGTTTGATTTTAACTGTTTGTTAATTATCATCAAATTTACCTTTCCATGGGTATCTATTAACTTCATATTGATTACTGTGTCCAAACAACAAGAAAAAAGAAAAAAATATCGACATTATTTGATCATGTATTTTATTTGACCGTATTTGTTTTCTGATAAAGTTTGACTATCATATAAAATCGTCATAATCGTTCTTTTTTTTTAATATTTACTAACTATTTAGCATTAAAAACAGATATTTTACGGTTATATATATTGTGTATACATCAAGAGTGTTAATATAACGAATTAGTCATATTTTTCTTTTGTATTTAACTTCGAATGTGTGTGATGTAGATGATAATAAACACATTTATATAACAACATCATGGTTTTTTCTATGCAATAATTCTTTTATTTGTTAGATCCTTGATCTTTAGCGAATGGTTATATTTTCTCAAACAATGTGATACTATTCAGTGGTCATATTGGAAAAAAATTTCTTCGTTGATTTAATAATTATTAAAATGTATGAAAAAGACATCTTAGAAAAGAATTACAGAATTTACTGCCGTTGTAAATAATCGTTGATAAACAGAATTCTTTTTTAGATTAAATTATATGATTAAGTTAGATACATCTAATGATCACAATGGAGAAAAATTCAGTTCTTTTTTTGTATTTTTAAGCTCAATAGTTCAGTTTTCATCTCTATTATTTCAAGATTGACTTCCTAACAAGGCTATTAAATCAAAAGGTTTAGGAGATTTCATTGTACGATTTATTTCCTAATCGTATATTGTGATTATTAGTTTACTCGACCTATAATTTATATAACTTACCAAATTCAATTAAAAAGTTATTAGTTCAACGGATGTGACGATCCGATTTTATATCTCCGATAACATTATTTAATTAAAAGATACATTGAAAAAAACGGAAGAAAAGCACACCATTCATCAGATTTATCATATATTGACAAATTCGACTTTTGTCGAACTATAAAAATACATTAATATATATATCAAATAATTCAAAGAACAGAAAATTGAAAAAAGAAAAGCACATGTGAGATGAAATAAATGTGTTTTATACTTGTCAAAATAAATTTTAATTGTTTATCATGACTAGACGTTATAAAAAAGACATAAAAAAAAATTATTCTATTTTCTTCTAGAATAAGATAGTATTATTACAGTTGACATCTTTACATCGAATACTGCATATACAATTTTTAGTATTTATCACAATAACTACAGTATTATGTTGATGATGACTACTTCTCTTTGGATAATATATATAATGGAGAGTGTAGATATTTTATTTCAACCACATCCTCATGATTTCATATAAAATTTATCCTTAAACTAGAAAAAAAATATTATTATCATTAGAATAACTTGAAATAAATGAAGAAAACAAAATCGATCATTAGTTACATCTATATTAGATTAGTATATTTTTAGTATAAACTAATTGAAAGTAGTAGTAGTAGTGATTTCTATTTAGACATGAGTAATCAATGTTTAAGTTTTAATGAACAATTGATAGGTATGATATTTCTAACTATTGTAACAAAATATCATGTTTTTTGTTTATTTATTTTTCTTTAAGAAAATGACAAACAATTCATAGTTTTTATTTGAATTTTTGCAAAAAAAGATGTTTCTTTTATTTGTGTCAGTTTTATATTGATTATTGTTAATTCACACATCCCATGGCTGGTCGTCTGTCATAATACCATCCACAAACTTCTCTTGGCATGGGTAAATCTGCACAACATTTGTCATAAGGTACAACATCATGATCATTGTGTGCAAGCCATTGAAATAAATTAAAAAAATTTTCTGGTGCACATTCACGATCTAATGTACCAGCACCTTCAAATGGATCATCCATATACTTACCATCTTTAGTATAACAACATTGAGAACCAGGTCCAGAGCTTTTAGGTGCAAAACGATAACATCCCCATGCACCTTTATGATAACTGCATGTATTTGGTTGACTACTTGCTTGACAACCTGAATCTGTTTTCCATATCCGAGTACCATCATTATATTGACTTGGAAAGTTTGTAGGCATATGACAAGGACATTTTGGTGTTAGTGCCATAAATACGGATGGATGCGGTTCAGCATCATACCACTTTTTACACCAAGCTGTATTTTCTGCTACTGTAGCTGCACGAACACTTCCAATATTTGCATTGAAGCAGATAGATGCTATTGTAATAAGAAGTAGAGAGATGAACATGATCGAATGTTAATTGAGAAAATGAAATACATTTGTCGTTTGCGACATGGTTTAAATAGGATTGAAGAAACTGATTTAATTACTGTTATCGAAGTTTTTTATCTATATTTTATTACTCTCAGCTGACCAGATTTTATTATTCTTAAAATATAAAGGGATTCGAATATCTTAGAATGTCATATGAGATGAATAAGATTTATTGTAAGATTAGATTTCGATGAGTAGTCTTAATGATTTTCTTTATTTCGGACAATTTAACGATATAATTGACTTAGATTTATTGTATAAAAAGGTAATTTATTTTTATGCTTTTAGCTGTTTTATTGGTTATTACTTTATGATAAGAGAATTTTATGAGCTGCACTCAAAAATAACGGTGAGTAAAGCAATCATGTGATTCAGATATAATTCGAATAATCTCGATGGTCACCTGATCTTTTCGAGAGTGAAACAATAAAAAATAAATTCACAACACAAAGACAAACGAACGAGAAGGCAAGTAAGAAATAATCGATAAAAGATTTTCGAAACATCGAGACAGTTAATTTTTTCTATTTTAATAAAACATATGAATTTTGAAGGATTTGTGACTATGAATTCTACGATCACCAGTTCATCGTAGAATATTAACGATAAATTGGCATATTAAAAGTTGTATCCAATAACAATTATAAAAAAAAATCATAAAAAGTTTGATGCCATTTCTCTCTTTATATATAGATTATTCATACAATTATTAATTATTATTATACGATTTTTAATGAAGAAAAGATTGTGTAGAGGTATAGCTTCTTCGCAAATTCTCATACTTTCTTTCTTATCAATGATAAGATTGAGGAGCAATATATATTAAAGAAAAGAGCAATGAAAATCAAACTATTATCAAGAAAAAAATTGTTTTATTATAACTTTCAAAAGAATAAATTTGTCATCCTCAAAAATAATCTTGTGAATGTTGATATGTAAGGATTAAATACGACATTTTGTCTATTACTAACGATATTTAACTATAGCTGAATATTCACAATTATTACATCTGTGTCAGTTCTATCCCATAAATCTTACATATGAACACTATTTGTTGCCATTTCATTTGATTGTGTATACTTCATTATCGTGGCTAACTGATTCATCACTCGAACGATTAACTATCATGATGACAGAATTTTTTTGAACTGTTTTTAGGGAAAATTGATATTCATTCGAAATAACATAAAATGGGTGAAATATTGCCATATTCATCTACACACTTAAACAGAAAACTCAGAATTCTGAAAAACAGCTCATCTTTCTAAAATAAATATATTATTTTTTTTTCTTCTTTAGTTTATTTTTAAAGGTATGTTATACTGATAGAAAAGATACCGTTATAATGATTTAGCATACTTGAATTATAATTTATTGCTATCAATCGAATTTTTGTATATGTTTCACTCGTTCTTCTTATCATCAAATAGTTTGATACGAAGAAAAAAGAATTAAATCATTGTAATAATATCTAATGTTTTTTTTCTAATCATTCTTGATACAACCGTTGAAGAAAAGGATACTGTTAAAAGAATAAAATCATCGTGAATTCACTATTATGATCCGATCAAGATAATCAAAAACTTCAAGCCATAACCTGATATGCTATATTTCTTCTTTGTTTACTTCCTTGACTTAATAATATCTGTAAGACTTTTACAAACACTTAAATATGATCATATATATCTCTCGAACTTGCAACTTACAATAAGATTCTCATATCACTTATCATCTCATATATCTTCAAAAGAAACGAAAAAAAATGCATATCATCCATTGTTTTTCTTTTCCTATCGGTTGATTTTGTAGTCCTTCAAAGACATAGAGAGGACACGTGTATGAAAGACTCAAAGAATAACCGAGAAAGATTCTAGAAATTATCTTTTGTAATTGTTGCAATTATGTATTTAAAGATAATTGATATCGTATGCTTGAAATGCATCACTACTTTTTCTTTCGATTACCTGCAAAAATGAAAAAGAAAAATATATTCATTATATATCATATTTTAAATAATTAGACATAAATAAAAATGGCTCGACGATATTCTTTTAAATGTTAAAGCTAAGCGATTAAAAGCACCAGTATTTGTTTTATTCTTTAAATCGATAAGAAAGACTGTATAATTAGCGAGTTTAAATCATAATTTTCAAGTTTATATACTACGTCAGTAACACGTGTAGCAGCATTGCACCGTAATACTTCTAATATACAATCATCATCGAACTATGGTTCTGAGTTTTTTTTCCTATTCAGTCATATTTGGATGAGAGTTTAAATCGGTAGCACCCTTCCCAATTGAATAAATATTGAATTTTTACTTAATAAAATATGGTCAGAGTAAGTTTAAATATTTCAAAAAAGATCGGATTCATTTTTCTCTAAACTTTTTATTTCATAGAAAATAGTATAACTCGCGATATATTTCGCAATCCACCTTATTGATGTTTTTATACAAGCAAAATAAATATTAACTTTTTTTTAATGAAATCTCAGTGAAAAGTTGTGGAATTACAGATCATTTGTTTTTATCTCGTCTAAAGAAAAATTTATACATGCAAACAAATAAATGATCGTATTTGTTCTTGAAGATTAACGAAAATATAAGGAGAAGTTACGAAAATCATCCTTTTATCCGATCATAAAAAAACTTAACATATTCGTTACTTTTTGTCTATTTTAACCAGTCTAAAAAGATATTTGCCGTTAAATATTCAAATTCATTTTTCTAACAGCTGCGTTGCTTTTCATTCATAATAGTTCGTTTCTGCGTTCACGCGCGAATATTCTTGTTGATTAATTATCAGATTTGTCAACTATAAACTTACGTTTTATTTACGATAACAATATATATTATTGGAATATTAAAAAAAATATTTAAGGTCAGTATTTTTTGCGTTATACTTTACGTGTCACTACATGCTCGTAATATCTTATTGATTTATTTATTACTTAAATAATTTTTCCAACAGTTTATCTATAAGCAGAATAGTTATATACACAAAGAGAGGAAGTAAGCGATATTATTTCATTGTAAAACTGAATAATTGATCCTGATATTGTTTCATCTACTGTATCAGCTGATAAAAAATTCCAAACAGATCAGTATTGTCTAACTTGATACTTGAATTCATATACTTCACTATTTACTGTCATCTCTTTATATGTATTTTGATTCTCGTCAAAGGCAAACCACTACCATCACTGAGGCTCTTTCCTAGAAATCTTTATGTATGCTTGATATCGAAAAACTATCAACGAAATAAATAATATTTTTCTTAATTACATCAGATATTTTTCTTCTCTATAACAATTCATAAATATCTACTTATTGAAACATACAAAAAACATTGAATCCATTTGATTCAATATTATCGAGATATTTTTATTATTTGAAGTTTGAGAATATCTCTTCATATTAATGAAATCTTCATCTTCAAATCACAGATGCATCTGGCACGCTTGTTTATTATCAGCTGATCAAGCAACAGAATCTTATTTTATACCCTTGTCGATTGATGATACTAATTATTCACAGTATATATGAGTATCTAGGCGTGTTTATGAATGAAAATAAAGTTGTTTAATTAATAACAAATGTTACAATCTTTTTAGATGAATAGAACTTTGTTTATTAGTTCGGTTAGTATGAAATAATTATTCTATTACAAATACTCCTGTCCATCATAGACAACAGAAAGATTAAACCTTTTTGTCTTTAGTACATAATGAATTCCGGTATTTTATAGTTGTATGCTATGTGATCTACATACTCGATCTGTCTGTATTCGAGAAAAATCAATTGCAAACGTCACCGACTCAGTTATAAGCATGATTATGCAAAGCTTGTATAGATATTATTATTCAGATTAGGGTATGACTGTGAGTGCTAGATGATTACAGTATCCACACCCTCAAGCCCCGTTGTTTTCGTTTACACAATTTCGTTTCGATCATAGTAAAAGCTCTAAGCAGATATTATCACTACGATACAGATTAAAATGGAAAACAAGCAGTTTTATTTATGGTGTTTATGAAGAGTACACTACAAGAAAAAAATAACCATCATCATCATTAGCTATACGTCCGCTATCGAAATATATTCGATATTAACTTTCATAGTTTTCTAGCTCTTTCATTACGTGCAACATATTCATTGATTTCACGATTCATATCGTATCCAATTTGATTATCTGTGACATCTAGTGCGATGAGTGTCTAGATGAAAACGTGCAAGTAAAGACATAGTATATATTAGGAGAGAATGATAATTACTGTGTTATGTTGTAATACATCAGCCAAATGATGTGCTCCACCATCTCCGATTTGATTACATCTCAGATCTAGTGTGGTGAGTGTCTAGATGTAAACGTGCAGGTAAAGACATGGTGTATATGAAGAGAGAGTAATAATTACTGTGTTATGTCGTAATCCCTCAGCCAAATGTTTTGCTCCAACATCTGCGATTTCATTCCATCCGAGATCTAGTGTGGTGAGTGTCTAGATGAAAAAGAGCAAGTAAAGACATGGTACAGATGAAGAGAAAATACTTATTACTGTGTTATGTCGTAATACGTCAGCCAAATATTGTACTCCAGCAGCTTCGATTTGATTATTTTCAAGATTTAGTGTGATGAGTGTCTAGATGAAAAAGTGCAGAGAGAGACATAGTGTAGATAAAGAGAAAATGATAATTACTGTGTTGTGTCGTACTCCATTAGCCAAATGTTTTGCTCCAACAGCTCCGATGTCATTACTTTCAAGATTTAGTGTGATGAGTGTCTAAATGAAAAAGCGCGGGTTGAGAAATGGGATAGATGAAGAGAGACTGCTAATTACTGTGTTATGCCGTAGTACATTAGCCAAATATTTTGCTCCAACAGCTCCAATTTGATTCCATCTGAGATTTAGTGTTGCGAGTGTCTAGACGAAAAAGTCCAGGTAAAGACATGGTATAGATGAAGAGAAAGTGATAATTACTGTGCTATGTCGTAATACATCAGCCACATGTTTTGTTCCAACAGCTCCGATACCATTCGATCTGAGATCTAGTATGGTGAGTGGGTTGGTGAAAACGTGCCGGTGAAGACATAGTTTATACCAAGAGGGAATGCTGATTACTGTGTTATGCCGTAGTCCATCAGCCAAATGTTTTGCTCCAACAGCTCCGATTCGATTCCATCCGAGATTTAGTGTTGTGAGTGTCTGCATGAGAAAGCAGAGATAAAGACATGCTATAGATGAAGAGAAAATGCTAATTACTATGTTATATCGTAGTCCATCAGCCAAATATTTTGCTCCAACAGGTCCGATTTTATTGCTTCCGAGATCTAGTATGGTGAGTGTCTAGATGAAACAGTGCAGATAAAGATGTGCTATAAATGACGAATAAATGATAATTACTGTGTTATGTCGTAATCCATTAGCCAAATGCATTGCTTCAACAGGCCCGATTTGTTTACCTTGGAGGTCTAGTGTGTTGAGTGCCTAGGTAAAAAAGTGTAGATATAGATATAGTACGGATGAATGAAGAGAATTATTGGTTGCTGCTATCTTCTGTTCGATCAGTGTAATGTATGTTGGTGTGACGTTGCTGAGGATCGTATCAATATGAGTGTGAATATTTCTAGGGTTTTAGATTCTATACAGTGCTCAAGAGTATCGCATGAAGAACTGGATTAAAATAAAGTTACTAAAGGTAACGCATGGATAGCAACTTTTCGCCTATATGTTGGTAGAATTCTTAAATGTTTGTGAATGAAGGAAAAGTTCTGGTAAATGAATAATAGTGTGATAATTACTCCGGGTAAAAGCAACTGTAAAGGGTTTGATTATATGCCTAAAGCGCAAAGTACTGGAGTTAATGTTTTGGAGCGTAATAAAATATGGCACATCACGTGCTAGTGTTCTCTAGGTATGACAAGAATAGTTTCTTTAGAGTGGTGGATGGACGAGTTTCTTCCATGTCTATAGATGTGACGTAAAGTATGGCTCTCATAAAAACCTTGTGTGTTATCTAACTTCGTTTGATTCATGCATATGATTTATATTAGTGAGAAAATTTATTGATCTCACTTGTTGCTTTCGATGGCAACATACTACTGCGTGCATGAAACAATGTTGAGTTATCAAAAGTATAGATTCAAACAATTTATTTCATAATATTTCATTCAGTAGAAGACGATTAAATGCTAAATTGTGGTACAAAAACTATCCATTATGAATGGCCCTGGACTTCTGAATCTGATAATGAATTATCCTTAAAATTCTTCCTTGAGAAAGTTTGTTTCAGTTGAAATCGTTTCAAAACAATTACTGTGGAAAAACATTTGCCTTAGAAGTAATATTGCACCTTAATGATATGGATGTGATTGGAGGAGAACGTAGATGCTGTTATGGGTCAATGTTCTGGCGATTCACATCCACAGTCGCTTATGCTCTCAAAGGAGCATTAGTTAGTTATATTTCTCAAGGGAAATTTCAGGACATTATTTATAACAAGATAAGCTAGTTTATATATCGTATATTTCTTTCAAAATCTGATTTGTAGTATAGAGACAGTATTTAAAAAACGTATCTACATACATGTAAAAGCAAATTACAATGTATTAATCCTTTTGTTTCGTTGTTATCTAAATATTATATGTTATTGACATCATACTTGGTTGGAAATGCGGAGTATTCAAAAAAGATTGAATAAAAAGAGAAAAAGAAATTATTTTTTTGTAATTATCTATGTATTATTTTTATATTGCGATGATACAAAAACTTTTTTTTAGGAAGAAATTATAGGAATGAAAAATAATTTGAAGACCGATAGATAGAAATTACACTGGTGATAGAAAAAAGGTTACCTGATATCCATCATAACTGTCTAGGATGTTGTTGAATCGTTGACATACGTTTCTCATTGAGCATAATATTGTAAAATCTGATTGATGATCCAGAATCCGGTAGACAAGTTCTACCGGCAATGTTAAGAAGGTAGCGGTAGTTTGATTTGCCATTGTTGAATGTTGCTGAGATGTGTGCTATGTAGTTGTATATGTTAGTTATATAATGTGTTGTTGTTTTCTCTCCAGATTAAATGGGTAGGCGTTTGTTTTATTATTAGTTTCACACAGCGTTGCAACTATTTATTAAAGAAATAGGAAAACGAATGATGTTAGCTGTAAAAATTACAGAACAGACACAATAAATGTAGACAACGTTTTTTTATGATTGTTTGGCGATATAAAATGGTATGTAATAGATACTATATAATCATTATAGGCAAACAATAATTTAATGTGGATTGAAATATGTCAAAACATTCTTTCATTAATTGATAAGGTCTTTTTATATATTTGACTACAAGCGGAGTTTATCAGAACATGTTTTATCGATAGCATGCGAAGCGTACAAGCTCATAAAAATATATTAGAAAGTTGACGTTTGTAAATATGCTGATACAGTGTATAAAAGTATTTATTTTCTTCTGAAAGAATATATTGACCAAAGAAAAAATTATTAGATATTTGTGCATTGTTTTTGCTTAATTTTTTACAATAGAAACGATAGAATATTTTTTTATAATGTGAAGATATGATTATTATAAATATAGCTTGACTTTTACATAGAATTCATAGATTAACAACAACAAATAAAAACTTCACATTGGAAAAACTTTTCTTTTTGTTTTTCTATTAGTTCTCTGACTTCGTTGGGTGTGAGTATGAGTGTGGATATTTTCTTTTAACCACAGCTACCCTAGTGTTAAAGGGTTTGAGGGTAGAAATTTGCATCCATCGCACTCCACAGACATGATCAACATAACATTATAGATCGTCGTATACATGACTACTGAACTCATACTGTTTAAGAAAGATAGATACAGTAGTAATTTCTTTTATATTAAGCAATTTTTCTCTTCAGTTTTGTAACAATTATTAAATTGTTCATCAAGTGAGTTCATAATATGTAAATTATCAAACTTAAGATTGAATAGGTGGGATATATTCTGTCCATAATTCATGCATGACTAGCACAAATAAAATCTTAAACAAATAAAGATACACTTCTTTTCTTCTTTTTTCTTTTGGTATGTTTTGTTTAAAAAAAACGCGCAAAAATGAAAATATATCCATCAAAACTCTAAGGTCTTTTCTTTTCCTGCAAAAAAGGAAGTCATGAGTTAATGATGGTAAGGTTAGGATAACAGTACATGACAATTATAGATAAACCATCACTTTCGGACCTCCACACGTTGGTTGTACGTAACGACATATTAAATTGAAACAAATTCATATTGAGTAATAACACAGTACGGTACAACAGAACAGAAGAGAAGCTTCTTACAAAAGATGTCGCATATATTCGTGTTGACGAGACGTCAAAGATGCACTATTCAATTTCATGTTTCTTTCTGAAAATATAGAATGGGTATCTCAATATGAAAATGACACTTTATAGCGTTGACTTCTTATAGAACAAAATGTAGATTATTCTATATTTAAACTCCATATATTTGTGAAGATATGCTTTCAAAAAAAACTTATTTTTTTATTCATTATCAATATTCTCAGTGTTTGATATTATATTAATTCTAATTGTTGTTATTCCTGCAGCTCTAATATATCATCAGA
>CAJNOI010000393.1:31799-57070 GCA_905250115.1 Adineta steineri | reverse complement strand
ATAGAGCCTCGAAGATCTGATTATCCTTTACTTTCTCAAAACTTGACGGATCCGAGGATTAGTCAAACCATCGGTCAACGATCAAGTAATTGGAATACAGGTACATTTCTTAATCAAAATCCGCAGCTAAGTATTTCTCAAATTGATCCACAACAATTCCATCCATCACCCAAGCCTCAAATGGTTCGATCAAATGGCTGGGAACCTGCACTTACCTCCAACAACAACAACAAAACAAATCCGTCGCCTGATTCGAATCCACGATTCAGGTAAACCTTGTACCTTTATGTGCTCATCAAATGTAACTTATAAACTATCTTTAAGATCTTGATCTATTTTCACAAATTTTTCATTTATAATTGTAGCATCATATATTTTCGACAAATTGGGATTAGAGACGATATTCTTTGTTTAAACAACTCGTTTTTATACATGTTCGTGTGAAATATGATTATTTTTAGAATATATTGTATCAAGATCAGCATATAGAAATTGATTAAAACGTGAATTGAATTTCTAAAGCAGTTTGTAGTATTCACTAACTGAATACCTTAAAGTTTTAATTAATAAATATTTTCGTCGAGAATCCCAAGATAAAAAAAGAAACCTATAAAATAATTGCATCTTAGTTTCATCTACATTCCTAGGAATAACATGCACATATTATCTATAGTTTCTATGTATTTTTTTTAGTTTTTCCAAGTTATGTGCAAAATTAACATCCACAAAAATGTTGTTCTTTATGGTGGGATTCATTTTATGTGCTGTTCCATTAGCGGTTATGACAACGCTATGGTAAGATAGATATTAACATGTTTCTTAGATCCATTTTCATTTGTCTTTATTTCATAGGTTGAATGCACGTTCATCATCGACAGCTACAACAACCGTAGCAAGTGTTACAGGTAATAGTATCATTCTTGCTTCGTAGATTTGTTTTCTTTGATTGAATTACAAACATAATTCGAGATTGTTCTTGAACTAAGATATTAGTGTACACGATAAAATAACTGATCTAACAATTTCTTTAATATCCTGTTAAGTTTATTTTACATCTTTTCAGTTTCAAATACATCAGTTAGTTTACCAATACAATGTTACGCTTATTCAACTCTGAACGATTACAGTCGAAATTATCAAAATGGTTATAGTTGTTGTTATACACCTTATGATATTATGTCATACATGTCGGCTGGTTGGTTTCGAATTACAGGATCAGCTGGTACACAGCTCGTCACAACCGCTATTTCTACTATGAATACATGTGGTTCAAGTTATCCTGGCTATTTTAATGGTACATTACCAACCACAGCTGGTTCAATGACAACAGGAAATGTTTGCTTTTATACAGGTGCTTCATGCGGCTATTCACTATCACCAATTAGTGTTATCAACTGTAATGGTTATTATGTATTTTATTTGATACCTACAAGTAGTACATCTTACAGATATTGCACAACAAACTAAACACATTCGTTACAATAGCAAAAAAAACTTATTTAATTTTCATGTGTTTTGAACTCATTTATACTTTGCTTTTTGTGAAACTCATATATTTTATTTTATTCAGCAAAATAGAGCGTGTGGATTTTAAGACAAATTTTTCCTGTTCGCATCTTGAGGGTGTGGGTGTGGATATTATATCATACTACACTCGTACTTACACTGGTATACGTGACGGCCAAAAATCCCGGGCTAGTCATGTGGTAGTCGAATTTTAGAGAAAAAACGAGTCATATAACCCGTCTTCTGCTTACGTGAATACAATTAACAAATATTTTTCATATCACTGTGACACAGGGGAAAAAGTTGCTGAATAATGTGAATTTTCTCTTCTAATTTTCAGACAACATTATAATGTATTTACTTGATAGTTTCTCAGATTGATCAATTCTGTTTCATCGAATTAGCAAAGACTTGTTGTATCTATTGTTGGTTTTTAGTCGAAAATTAGTAGATCAATGGTTTATTGAAAATTCATGTATCAACATTTTACCTTTGAATTTATTAAGAAAAACATTTTAATCAACAGATTTTCTCATGTTTTAAAACTCGATTATTTCCCCAATCAACAACATAAAGATTCTCTTCTTCATCAAATGAGGGTGTGGGTGTGGTTACGATATAAATATGATACCTACGCCGACTCATCCAGTCCACCCTGAGTCACTCGCTACATCTTTTTATTTCTTTTGATATTTCTTTATTATTTAAATAAGTTACAAGAGCAGAAAACAAGAAGCATGTCATCATTATAGTTTTATGTGTGCAAATTTGTACTAAGACGAAGTACATGTATTACCACATGCATTGAGAAGAATAGATTGCTTTCAATTCACATTAATATTCAAACTTGAGAACGACGTTTTGTGATTACTTGTTTAAGAAAAGTACGTACTGGTTGATTAGTAGATATCAACATTATTACACCATCAAGTACAGATGTTGGGAGTAATATTTGGAAAAAAACGTTCAAACCATATGGAATAGAAGCAGTTTTGTTGAATAACTGTATTACAAAGAAAGGAGTCCATCCTACTAGAAATGTAATAAAACTAGTAATTGTTATTTTGATTAAAAGTGTATCACGTTTATGAGATACTTGACCAATAATAACTGTAGCATGCACTCGACGAGTAGAATTACGTACAAACAAAAGAGTACGAGTATCACATATGGTAACGATTGTAACTGGTAAGAAAATAAGAACAATGATGGTATAATATGGCAAAAAAGTTGTATCCATTGAATTTAAACATAAAGAGCCGTTCAAAAATAAGTAAGGCGAAGTAACAATAAAAGCCATAACCCATCCAATAATTATATGACTCCACAAACACATAGTAGAATGGAAGATATGTTTGTGTGCGTAAACGATAGTGAGAAATCTACTAATAGCAATCGCACAATATGAATATGTTAACTGACACGCAGCCATAGCTACCAAAAAATTTTCAATACGACAAGATATGTAATTGGATATGTTGAGTAGTTTTAGGATATTTATCACCAATACAGTAATACCGAACCATGCACTTGTGAGACAAACGTTGACTGTGAACCAGTTAAGCTTATTTTTACGAAATACTGGTCGAATGACTATGAGAATCGAATAAGCAATAGCAAGAATAATAGTAAGCGAAAATATCGATAACACGACAATGTCAGTTGTAAAACTATCTCCGAAAGAATCATTACTAGAAGATATATTACGATTGAAATTGATATTATCGCTCATGTTATTTGTTGTTAACATACTACCGTTATTCATCATTGATCACACGAATTGTTAGCAGTTTGTTGATTAAATTACACTCTTGGTGAATATCTAAGAGGAACAACAATAATAAATTATTTTCTAGTATATATAAGAAAAAATTTCTTAGTTACTAACACTACAATCTCATAATATAATGATAAATATGAAATATAATTAACTTGATATCTTTCAATACAAAACAAAATATATAGATGCTTCTACACCTACATTTTTTCTCTGTTTCTATACTTTACTAAAGATGCTTCATAATTTTAATTAAACTTTTTTTTCCATTCATCATAAGTATATCAACACAAAAATTAACATAAAAAAAAGAACTCTTATAAATAGTTTTTAAAACCATTTCCTTAGACATAATTACAAATAAATCTTCACTGAGGTATTTGTGCTGACTTTTCTAATACTTTGCGTACTGCACGTTCACTTCGTACATTATCGTTCATCATAATCTTTTTTTAGACTCATAATTTGATTAATAGAGAGCAAATTAGATCACGTGTAAATATGTGACATCTTATTCTTGGTTTTAGAATAGAACAACAAGAATAATAAGAGATGCTCTAAATGTCAATGTGTTCTATTCTCATCACTTTACAATGATTTCGAATGATAGCAAAAAATATTTTATCTAATTAATAAAAACGAGCGCATTTCGCGACGGACAATTCGTTGCACATGTAATTAATTGTAACAAGATTGATATGTATGTAAGACAAATTTTTATTGATAGAATACCAATTCATGAGAAATGTTTTTGATGTTCGACAGTATAAAGATAACCTTTATAGCCAAGCATCGGTTTTCTTCTTTTCGCTTGGGAGTATTTTAATTTTGCGTATTAATTTTCAGTAGATAATTGTATGAACAAGATAAGTCAAGTGACACTATTCTATTTTTGGAATCTTTTCTATTAAATTTTTAGATTAGTTGATCTTTCTCAATTTTCTCAAATCCTATTATAAAATTCGATTTGACTTTCAGAGAATAAGAGAGTTATTCAAAAATTAATGTCTATTCATCTTGAGGGTGTGGATGTGGGTGTATGCCAATAAAAAGAATAATCACACCCACACTCACCCATCATTACTAAGAAATACTAATCATATCTAATTAAATAATCAGCTGTCTCTCTCTTGGCTTTTTGTCGAGTAACTGTATTTCTATTGTAAATAACTATTGTATGAAGATAAGAACGTTTGATTTAGAACGAGTAAATATTTACAAACATTTGATAATAGATGAGTTCTAGTTGTAACTAATCTGGTTTCGTTAACAACTTACCTGAACAAGTAAAATAATAGATGTAATTGTGTTTTCTTCTTTTTGTGTTTCTCATCTTTCTTCTAAAACTCTTGAGACTACTCATACAAGTATTCAATCGAGTTCTATGTTCTTATTCAGGAACAGTCATATATATGTCACACATCAGTTATTTAACAAATGCTTATCAAACAGAAAAGAAAAAATTATCATGTTTATGTAAAAATCATGAACAATTAATAGAAAATTATATTAAAAAAACATTTATTAACACATACAAATAAATTTTTATTTTATAGAATATTGTCAATCAATATTGATGTATTATCGTCTTTGGTTATTTAGAAAAATACAAATGATGAACTATCTGTATGAATTTAGTATATCATGTTTTGTTATTTATGATATTCTGCATTGAACAATAAGACTCTTCAAACATACCGAGAAAAAAGAAACAATAATGATTTTTTTTCATTTTAAACAGGAAAATAATTAAAACACATTTTTGAATATTATCAAAAGGCAACTGTAATAAATGTGAACAAAGGGAAAGGGTGAGAGATTGGTATATCATCGGCATCCATACCCTCACACCCACATGCATCCGAAAAACTAAATCACTGAAAGAATTCTATTTCTCTTTCTGTACTTTTTTGATGGCATATGTGGAGAATGGCAGTAGTGATGTAGGCAGAGGCAAAATAAAATTCAAAAGAAGTAGAATAAAATGAATTCAGTTGTTGGCTTCTGTTTTTTTGTTCGCTTTTTCGATTACGTTACCAACAAATTTGTTTGTTTCTTGTTCTGCATAATATTATTGTCAAAAGTAACTACGTAACGTTTATCCTTGAGTGACAACAAAAAAATCGAAAAAAAGCAAGTCATTGCTTATATAAAGAAAAACATCTACTGACAAATTCACATTCAAAAAGAAATTACAACAGCATCAAAATGAGCAAATCAAAACCAAATCAAAATGTTGTCACAGCATCCAATATTCTTCAACCACGACAACGTATGACACAAAATTATCTTCTCATCTGGGTAGATGCCAGCATCGATGCGAAAAATAAGAACTGTCAGGACATATTGAATCAACTGAAAAACGTGATCAACAACGTCAATTTATGTACTCAACCGGATCAGTGCATACAGTTACTAAATCAGATTGATAATGAACGAGCCTTTGTTATAATCTCAAGCGCTATCGGTCAACATTTAGTTCCAGAAATTCATGATATGCCACAGTTAGATACAATTTACATTATCTGTGACAATCAATCCAAACATTATGAATGGACTAAAAACTGGACAAAAATCAAAGATGTCTATACAAACATTAAGAAAATCTGTCAAGAATTGCAATTGGCTGTTAAGCAATGCGACCAAGATCTCATAGCCGTAAGTTTTGTTACCATGAATGAAATGGCTTCGACTGATAATTTAAATCAGTTGGAGCCAACTTTCATGTATACACAGATATTCAAGGAAATTCTCCTTGATATCGAATATGATCGCAAGGCAATCAAAGACTTGACTATTTTTTGCCGCAAACTTTTTACCGATAATAAAAGCGAATTACAAATTATTAATGAATTCGAACGTGATTATTGTCCGCAAAAAGCAATATGGTGGTATACACGTGAATGTTTTACCTATAAAATGCTCAATCGAGCACTTCGAACATTGGATGCCGATACAATTATCAACATGGGCTTCTTCCTACGTGATTTGCATCAACAAATTCAACAGCTTTATGAACAACAGTTTGGCGCTTATGGGGGAAAGTCTTTTGTAGTTTATCGAGGACAAGGTTTTATGAAATCAGACTTCGAAAAACTTCAAAAAACAAAAGGTGGACTTATGTCATTTAACAATTTTTTATCTACCAGTAAAAAGGAACAAGTGTCTCTCAGTTTTGCTAAAGATGCTGCTGTAAAACCCGATATGGTAGGTATTCTCTTTATAATGTCTATTGATCCTAGTATTAAATCAACACCATTTGCCTCTGTTAACGAACTTGGTTATTACGAGGCAAAAGAAGATGAAATTCTCTTCTCAATGCACACCGTCTTTCGAGTAGGCGAAATTAAACAAATGAACAGTAAGAATCAACTTTATCAAGTTGAATTACAATTAACGTCGGATGATGATGAACAATTACGATTACTTACCAATCGGATACGAGAAGAAGCTAGTGGTAGTACTGGATGGCGAAGATTAGGTAACTTATTACTTAAAATCGGTCAATTCAATAAAGCTGAAGAACTTTACAACGTATTACTCGAACAGACATCTGATGAAGGTGAAAAAGCACTTTATTATAATCAGTTAGGATTTGTTCATTCGAATCAAGGTAATTATGAAAAGGCTATCGGGTATTTCGAACAACAAATAAAAGTTCAGCAAAAAACTCTTCCCTCAAATAATTCTTATTTGGCTATTTCATACGGTAACATCGGTGGTGTTTATGACAAGATTGGAGACTACTCGAAAGCACTTTCATTTTATGAAAAAGCACTTGAACTTCAACAAAAAACTCTTCCTTCAAATCAACTTCATTTGGCTACTTCATACAGTAACATCGGTAGTGTATATTACAGCATGGAAGAATACTCAAAAGCACTTTCATCTCACGAAAAAGCACTTGGAATCTATCAAAAAGCTCTTCCTTCAAATCATCCTGATTTAGCTACTTCATACAACAATATCGGTAGTGTACATGACAAGATGGGAGAGTACGAAACAGCGCTTTCATGTTACGAAAAAGCACATGAAATTCTCCAGAAAACTCTTCCTTCAAATCATCCTCATTTGGCTGCTTCATACAACAACATCGGCAGTGTGTATGATAAGATGGGAGAGTACGAAAAAGCACTTTCATTTTACGGAAAAGCACTTGAAATCTATGAAAATACTCTTTCTTCAAATCATCCACATTTGGCTACTTCATACAACAACATTAGTAATGTGTATTACAATATGAAAAACTATTCAAAAGCACTTTCATATTTAGAACATGCTCTGGACATATTTCAACATACATTACCTCCAACTCATCCTCATATAAAAGCTGTGAAAGAGAGTATTGAAACTGTAAAGAAGAGATTATAAAAAATATTGAAATAAATAAATAAATCTTGTCGGTGTGTGTGAGTGACTGTGATCTATTTGTCTCTAAGCCACGGTCATCCACCTACACCTTCAAGATATTATTTATATCGGACAAATAAATGTATTGAAATATTCTAAGTTGTCGTCCTAATTCATGTTATCTCTTATTCTTTTTAAATCAGAAGCTACGATAAACGTCGTTTTATTCTTTTCAACAATATTTCGTTTATAAATCATCAATATCATTGTGAGGTACTGAACAAACGAGCACAAATTTTTACCAATAATAGACGCTTACTTAAAGATCCTCTATGTATTTCACGGTTGTGAGCAAAGGTGAGAATCTAGTTGTGTACATCCTTGAGTACATGTATATAAATTTTATTTGAATTAAATATTAGAAAAAATACTGATATATTAAAGTAAAACAAGAATATGTGAATGATGAAAAAAAAATATGGTGAAATTGTATCAGTAAATAAGTATTAAAACGTGATTCATTTACGACCACAACGATAACCATCGCCGCCACAACCATAACGACGATCTTCTCGATGACAACTTTTCCCACCAGGAGGATCATGCTTAGGACGACCACAAATTTTAGTGCCAAAAAAAAGATAACGAGGATAGCAAAGAACACATTTAGGCTCATAATCAAAACCACAACATTCTTTAGCAGTACCACAAGGTTTACCATATTTAGCACAATTGAATGCCCCTCCACCGTAACATATTTTCATTGTTACCAATATAAGAAACAGATAAAACATTGCTTTATGGTGGCTCATTTTCTAATTGTTACCTTGAAATAAAATATTATTGAATGTGTACTTCTATATTTGTTTCGTTTCTCTTATTATATAAAGAACAAAAAGCACAATTTTTTTTTTCTTTCTATCGGTAAAACAAACAAAGAAGATATAATAACCAAGCATTAAACTCATGTATAGAAGCAATAGAATTTTCCTTTCTTTTTATTATCTATAGATACCATTGACCTATTCTAATTTTAAATAACTATTGAAAGATGAGAAGGAAAACAACAAAAGATAACTGAAGAAAGTCATGTGCTCCATTCTTATTTAGATTTAAACATTCTAAGTTTAATAAACGATATCTGTCTTAGAAGAAATCATTCATACTTCTTTAATGAAAACTTTTTAAAATAGTCACCGTCAGTTCACATTTCGGCTTACACATCTAGATTTCGAATTAATCATTTTATTAATTTTTCTGCATTTATAAAATCCGAATTAGTTCATCTGTCATTATATCGCATACGAAGTTCAACATCTTTGTATTTTGCCGTCCTCAAATCAACTTAACGTCATTCATGACAGTTTTGTGTAAATTATCGATTATGATGAAGCAAGAGCAGCGTTACAACTATTGATAAGAAGTTGTGTGTAGCAAGAGATGATAAGACACACAAACCATCTTGAGGGTGGGTGTGGGCATGACTAGTATATTCATCACACACTCACACCCTAAGTCTCTCTGATGCCAAAGTTTTTTTTCATTCTATATGACGCATAGACACGTCGGCACTGATGAGTCACAGATAAGCAAAGTTTTATAAATTCTTGTTTTTCTTCTACGATAACATCATTTAACAAAACCGACCACAGAAGTCTGTCGTGTCACATATGAAATTATATGAAATTCATGGCGCACATTTTCATCATGAAAGTCAAACGACTCGTTTTTGTTTATATGCACCTAATGCAAGAAATGTACATCTTATATTAACTACTTACGGTATACAAAAATATCGATTAGAAATGATTAAAAATCATGAGGATTTATGGGAAATTGTAACAGATAAAGCACTACCTGGTCAAACTTACTTCTATCTTATTAATGATTATCATGGAAAACAAAAAAAATCGAATAGATCCGGTTAGTTTTTCCGTAGTTTCTAATCAAATAACTCGTCAAGTTCAATCAGTTGTTCATGATAACAATGTTTATATCTGGAATGATCGAAATTGGATGCAAAAACGTACTAAATGCAATCCATTAAAATTACCTCTATCAATTTATGAAATTCAACCAAAATCATGGAAAAGTAGTGTTTATTGGCCAAGAAATTATCGTGAAATCACGCATGATTTAATTCATTATTGTATTGAAATGGGATTTACACATGTTGAAATGTATGGCATATTAGAACATACAGATCGATGGGAATATGGTTATCAAGTATCAAATTATTTTGCTCCATCTCGTTTTAATGGTCAATGTGATGATTTAAAATATTTAATTGATAATTTACATCAAAATAATATTGGTGTTATACTTGATTGGGTTCCAACACATTTTAAACATTATCATTTTTTTCATCAATATTCAACATCATTACATGAATATGATGGAACTAATTTATATGCTAGTTCACCATCACAATGGTGGACATTATATTTTGATTTTGATAAAGAAGAAACACGTCGATTTTTATTTGCAAGTGCACTTTATTTTCTTGATCGATTACATTTTGATGGAATTCGTTTTGATGCAGTTAGTCAAATGATTCGACGAAATCAAACGAATATTTCAAATGCAATTTCATTTTTACATGAACTTGATCATACTATTCATACATATTAACCAGGTGTTATGTGCATTGCAGAAGATTCAGAACGTTATCCTAATATTAGTAGAGCGATGAATTTTGATTTGAAATGGAATTTTGGTTGGAGTAATAATGCACGAAATTTTCTTCGAACATCGTATGATGAACGACCAGCACATTGGAAAGAAAATTTTTTAGATACTTTAAATTATGCTCGATGGAGTGAAGATAAAATGATTTGTACAGTGAGTCATGATGATACAGAAACAGGTCCGTTAAATAGTAGAAATGTTCTGCTGAATTGTGCTTCACATGCTCCAAATGAAATGGATAAATTTGCAGATTTAAGAAATTTTTTTGCATGGCAAATATGTTCACCAAATCGTGGTTATTTGATTCATATGGACGATGAAATTGTTGAACCAATGTCATGGTTTCAACGATGTTTTTGCGGTAAATCAAGTATGAATTGGTCATTATCGAATTCTTCAACACTACATGGTCAAATTCAAAAATGTATTCGTGATCTTATCATCTTTATATTCATTATCCACAATTTTGGGAATATGGTGAAGAAGGTTATTCATTAATTTATGAATATGCACAGTATTTAATTATTGCATATCATCGAGGTATTTCTAATAATCATCGAATTGCTGTTATTCATAATTTTTCAAATCATGCTTATATATCTTATGATATTCCATTACCAAAATCAGATCCTAATATAAAACGTATTCAATATGTGAAAGAAATATTCAATACAAATCAATTAAAATATGGTGAATCCGGAACTTTTCATAATGAACAAATTGAGATTAATCGTAATAATATGATACTTACAGTTGCCCTTCCTCCTCTTTCAACAATTATATTAGATGAAACTTTGATTTGATTAATGAATAAAATACAACTAGAGTTTGAGAGAATATGGGTGTGGAGATAATAGATAAAAGTAACATACTCACCCACATATAAGATATAGATATTGCGCATTTCATTCGCTCACTCACTCACACCCACAATGTTTATTAATTTATAATTTTTTATATAAGAAAAGAATATATAATAACATTGAATATTACAGAGTTAGAAGTGAACACTGGTAAATTGCGCGAGACTAGTTGGAGCAACAAGTATGCTTTTCAACCAACAATGAGATTGCTGAAAAGAACTCGTATTATTTGGCCAACCCCATACAAATCCACGACATCCAGACGTCGACAAGCACCAAATACAACATTCTGTGTAAGTTTTTGGTTGTTCATTAGCCATATCATTACCAGGCATATCTTTTTGTTGTAAGACAGTCATATTTGAACATATCCATGGATTGTCTAAAAAATAGAACAGATTAATGATTAACATTATTTAAACCACATCCGTAAGTAGATTTTATATGTTCTTTTAGTCAAGGAATTGATTTAAACTGTTAAATAGTGAGTTTGAATTAACCTACCTATGATTGAAGTAGTAGCTGTTGCTAAAATAGAACGAAAAACATTTTCTTTAATTTATAAATGAACTATTGACATATACTTATTTGTGTTGTTTGACTTGATTCGTCTGTTGACGTTTCTTGTTCGGGAGGTAAACTAAGAAAATGAAAGCTTGAAGTTGAAGATCTATTGAGAATATTTAGAAATGTGTAATTATAAAAAAACAAACAAGATTGATTAGGAAAACAATTAAGACCTTGAATGTTTTGTGATAAGATCATCATACAAATACAATTAGTACATGAATTATTCATTAGAAGAATTGTATTTGAAGATGATAACAATGATACATTAAAAATAGATCCAACTATGACACCATTGATACAGACAATTGCAATAAGAAATTGGCTAACAATAAGATTAAAAAACATTTGAAAAAAAATTTTTTTATAAGAACTATTTATCGATAAAATGGACGATTAATGAAATGAAATAATATATGCACGGTTCCCGTCTTATTATTTCAGTTCGGATACGATTGTTTATATATACTTTACTTGACGGAAACAGAATTAGAAATTCTCTTGTTTTTCTTTCTTTTAAGTAAAGAATATATATAATTTGTACTTTTATTTTTATCTTTACAAAGTAAAATGTGTAAACCTTTGGAAACATGCACAACTCAATTAGTTTATAAAGATCATACACATTATTTTATATATTTTTCACTTTTATCATGCATGATTTTTAAAAATGATACCATACTAGTTAAGTCTAATTGAATTTAATTTTCTCAACTTTATTTTTAGAAATTTTTAATTTTCGAATATATTCAGTAGACTGAACCATCATTTATGCTATTTTATTAAGTGATCATTGTTTATGTAAAATTCCATGTAATCACGGGACGTAAAATCGATGCGTTGAAAAGCGTCCAGACTAGTGGCGTATCCAGGATTTGACTGGTGGCCTGGCAATGCCGCCAGGCCATGCCAGGCCTTAGATACGCCACTAATTACTATAAAAAATAATATTAACTTCAATCATTCGAAATTTGATATTATATTATTTTTCTAGAGCTTTTCATAACGAATCTTTTAAGAGAAAAAATCAAATTTTTATTATTATGTAATTTTCTTTTATTGAAAAACTTATTTCAGAATTTCAATCTCATCAACTAACTGAAGGAAACTATTTTTTTTCTTCGTTGATATATTTTTTATTCTTCAATATTGTTTCATTATGGAACGCTAAAATTCCATTGGATCAAGGTGTGGGTGTGAATGAGTGTATTCTATTTCATCCAAACCCTCAAATGAATTCTTAATTGCTTCTCCTACTCAGTACTCTGATACGAGCGAAATGAAAGATTTCGCTTCGAGTGCTGTTTTGAGTCATGGCAAACAGACCCTTCTATCTCATCAGTGAAAGATTTTATATTTTTCAAGAATATATGAAGATACGTAATTAATAATATGTTAAAAACTTAAATCTTAAGAACAACAATAAGTCCGGCAAGAAATATTAGCTGAATATTGACTAGTGACAACATCCGGCACGAAAGGGATACAGTCGGGCCTGTTTGAGTGTAATAGAAATCCACTCTTGGTAAGTTGCAAGTTATGTTGTCATCTGAGATGGATACTGAGGAAACGTCTACTGTTTCATAGAGTACTTTCGATACCCAATTAGCTTCTGTAGTGAGATTATAGATTGAATGACGCGTGATTGACCTGCAGAGGGTAGGATCGGATCGAAGTCCTTTTATGAGCACGTTCATGTACGTGACCTGAGGGACATACGATGGATTCGTCAGCGATGTAATTTCCGTCAATAAATAGAACCGCCCTTGCGCTTGTTTTCCCAAATCCATTGTAAACCATACAGTCTTATTATTGCTAAGATTTAGAACAGTCTGATTCCAAGTCCCACTTGTTGCCAGTTTCACCATCTCGATCCTTAATGTATCACCTTCATTCACAGTCATCACATCTCCTCCAAAGCAGCCCATGAAGCCCGTCTTATTCCCATCAGTATTTACATACTGAGCCGATATCCACCATTGGTAAGGATCAATACCATTTTGATTTGGTGCACATGATGATCCATATGTCAATACGGGTTGGAGAACTCCATTTCCGATCGGCTCGAAATCGTGTCCCCATGGTTGAAGACCAGGCCAGATAAAGAGGGTTGTTTCATTGTTTATTTGAGGAGTTGTAGATGGGACTATGAGATCAACCGAGACGTAGATGAATTCGTTAATATCGGGGTCAGTGTCTATTTCGAAATCTGCTAATGATGTGTTGATCGCACAACTGGCTAATAGGAGAAAGAGAATTTTCAATATCATTGTATTCTCATTAGATTATATGAGATACATAATTCGAGTTTGAATATAAACAGCACTTTGAATGTTTGAAATCGAATCGTTGTAATTTAGATCAGAAGAAAGAAAAACGAAAACGTTTTGTGCCAATATCAACCAGCGAATGGTGATTAGGCACTCATGTTTATGTAGGAGAAAGAAAAAAAATTGTGTCAGTTGTAACGATATGTTACCTACCCTTAGAGGAGGCAACCTCAATATTTTTTTCAGTACTTCTTACTTCTGTTTACCTATCCACTTATTTTGCACTTGCAAATCGCTTGATTAGTTCAATCCTTTACCTTGCATGCATGATATGATCAAATTCTTCGTTCTCTTTCGAACTTGCTCTTAAGCTCTGCATTTTGATAAGTGTGTGATTCATTCTTCAGAGTATAACAGGAACAACGAAAATACAGTAGTGGGTTTTTTTAATATTCGAAATAAATATACATATATATTCAAAATTTTAAAGTGGTACTTATAAGATCAGAAATCGTTACATCAATTCGGACCAGTGAATTGCGACTCGGCACCTATGTAGATGTGAGAGAAAGAAAAAAAGAAGGATGTGCTGGTATTCTATTTCACTCACAGTCATACTCTTTCTAGTGCTTTTCGTGACGAATTCTTTAAGAGAAAAGATCAAATTTCTATTATGTATGTATGCTGAAATATATAGAAACATTTTAGGATATACGATTATATAGAATCCTTTTGTTTTTATGAAAAACTAATTTATTCAGAAAATTAAGATATTCCAATTGAAAAAAGGTGAATCAATTTCGTTTAAAATTCTTCTTTATTAAAATATGTTATACTACACAAGACGTTACTAAGTACACGATAACAAGTAAAAAAACAAATGGTAGATCAACAGATAGATTAATGGTGTCTCATACGATTTTGTGCAATAGTAAGAGAATTGTCGATGGGAACAACTTGATTAGGTGTCAAATGGCATAGACTTTTTAGATGTATTTTGATTGTTTGTCGAAGACGTGGTGAAAAGAGAAAATAAATATAAAATGATGAAACAAAATTTATAGACATAATAGATATTGTCAATTGATCGACCAGAAGTTCAATCGAAATTTGATTAAAACTTTTTGTTGCATTCTGTTCAAGTGTAATTGCAGAATAAGTATAAAAGATAGCTCGAGGAAGTGTACAGAATATACTTAAAATAGTTTGAGCAACCATCATTCTCGTCATTTGTTGTTCCCACATTGATGAACGAGTTCTAACAGGTTGCTGTTGATCATGTATATGAGCGATAAGACGAATATTTCGATGTGTAAGAACAATAAATATAATTAAGACGAGCAAAGGAAAAACAGTAGAGAAAATAGGAGCAAGAAAGTAAAAGACAATTTTTGTAAAAACATCATTCGTTGAAAAACAAACGTATGTTGGTGGGATTAAATCACAAAAAATAAGATAAGGAATATTCACCAATGACCAAAAAAGAAATGTGAATAAAACAAGATAACGTGCAATATGATTTGAATTTAATCGACGTACTCTAGCTGATCTAGATGTACATGCCCAACGATCGAATGCAGTCAAGCAAAGAAAACTCATGGCACCAGACACTGTTACTTGAGCTAAGAAGAGCCCCAATTTGCATACTGTTGAAGAGACAGACGTAGATACTGATGATATGACTGGAAGAAGAACAAGTAATAAAACACTTACATCGAGTAATGATTGACCGACAACATAATAAGCACTGGGCGATTTTCGAAATGTTTTGAATCCGATAAAAATAATTATATTAAATAAGGCTGCTGGAACTCCAATACAAAAGAACACAATTGGTCCCCAAAAAGATAATTGAGTAGTTGCTTCTAGAATGAACATCTTTCACTTTCTGTTTTCTCTTTGAAAATGAGTCGTATTCACAATTCCTTTGTCAGTTCTCCGGCAGTAAAAAAAATCGAGAAAAATACAATAAATTGTTCAACGTAGCTTTTTTCTTTTCATCTTCATATGTCTTCTCCGGAACCTGTCCGTCGCTTACAAGTCACATCCATACATTCATTTCATAATCTGTTTTCTTTGATATTTTTTCACCTTTTCTGTCACCGGAAGAGTATTCCGTTGCAAATTAATACTATAGAAACAACTGAATACTATAATAAGTATTTACACAATAGCTCATCTTCCAGTTGATAACACTCTATAGTCTAAATGATGTAATTCATCGAAGATGTCAACGAGTATAGATGTAAAGATTTGCTTGATATAAAGAAGTATCGTACGAATAATGTTAACTCATAAAATAAAGTAAAAAAAAGAAATATTTTTTATTATGTTCGTCGAAACTTTTGATAACAGTCTCAAATATCTCTTTATTTCTTTACATGATCTTTTATTTGTTGAAATATATAATACGCATATATTTATACTTTCTGTATCAGAATAGATTACTTCCGTTAATGAAAAAGACAGAAACAAAAGACGAGTACGATGAGACAATGTGATTTATTAGTGATAAACAGCTTCATAGGAAGAGAGAAGTTCTGTGTAGCAAAGGTATCTTTTCATTTCATTGACTCTTCTTAATTAATCCGTTTCTTCAACAGAAAGACTTGTTGAGTGTGGGCGTAAGTGTGAACATTGATCTTTGAGTGATTCATACTTGTATTCTCATACCCACACCCACACCCTTAAGATATCGATAAATCTTATGATTAGCAAGAATCTAATTTCACTAGCATTAGAAATTATTTGAAAGTATACCCAGATTTTATTCTAATATCCAATTTGTTTGACGTGTTATGGAATATTTCTTATTACATTTATAAGGAATTATCCCATATATATTCTTTTTTTCTTTTCTATGTATGTGATCTTTCTTTCGTTCTGTTGCGTGTTCTCGATATGTTTCTTTTGATATTTTCCTAGTTAAGATTTCTTATATGTATATATAACTCAGGTATTTTTCCATAATATGATATGGAAAATATCCAGCTAGTCTATATATATAGAGAGATTATGTTTTACGTTAGGGTGTGTGTGAATTAGTTAGTTGTTAAACTTGTTACTTATTAAATAAACTATTTAACAAAAGAAGAGATCTAACACTACACTATTTATAAATACAGGACTATTTGATTTAAAGAATATACCAAAGAAAGTTTTGGTTAAAATTTATCTTCCTGAACAATAGTCTCTGACGATTCATCTTCAATCTTCCAGCTAGCATTAAATAACTTATGACTAACCTATATAGAATAAATTTATATCCCACTACTAGTAATGCTAGAACGCAAGCGGCATTCAAGAACAAAATTTCGCTAAATTTTTAAAAGAAATCAAATATGATTAGTTCATGCGGTTTCCACAGTATTCAAAAACTTTTTCAAAAAAAACTTTGAACAAATTGTCAGAAAGGATCGAATTTGGTATAAATAATTATGACAACTATCCTCAACATTTAATAAAATAAATTTAAAAATATCTCCTTATCTTTATATTTTTTTTTAAAAGTGTCACGATTTTTTTGTCAGACCTAAGTATGTGTTCAATTGGATCAGACAGTTTATTTTTATATAGAAAACTATAGATCAGTACATATTATTAGATATGAATTTCCAAGTATTATCTAACAAAAAATAGTAAATTTTCGCTAAGCCAAGCAACTGTTGCACAATATGAATTATCATAAAATTCTCCAGATATTTCACTTTTTGTTTTCCTTTCACCTATTCATTAAGAATTCAGTTTTATTATTGTGATCAATATTTGTTATTAAGATGAACTAAATCATCATTTCAAATATGAAAATCATCTTCAAAAAGAACAAAATAAATAGCATAACTTATATTTAATAATCTTTTTCTCAGAATCAAAATTATTTCAATTCCAGAAAATAAAAATCTTAGTACTAGTAATTTGATATCAAGAAAAACTTGTCTATAAATGAATAATTCTGTTCTTCGAAATAACGTTTGAGTAATATATACTCTACGTGAAACTTTCTATCTATTCAATGTCAGATTAGTCTTTTCAAATCTCTTTGTATTTCATTAAAAACTTGATGAGAAAATTTTTCAATTATCCCATATTTAAATTCAACTGACTTCATTATCTTTACGACAAATAATGGTTTATTTATTTGAATTACTATTTTGAGTACAGAATGAATCACAAAATATACAAAAAATATAAAAGAAAACAAGACTTCGAAAAATGACGAAAGTTCAAATAATGTAATGGTAAGAGAATTTTTATGAGTATGATCTAAATCTCTATAGGATAAATCATTTTTTTCAAAATATTTAATAATCATACTAATGATTATTGTTTATGATCATTACTACGGTTATTTTTATTAATACAGTTATTATTAATACGTTTCAATTGTTTTCTGTGTAATGCTTTTGAATATAATCTATTTAAACAAAAATAAAAATATTAAAATTCCTTTTTTGAAAAATATCTTTACTTTTTATTTTTGATACTGCGCATACATTCATTTATTTTATTTGTTAATTCTTCATTTTTTGTATTTTTATCTGTTATTAATTTTTGTAATTTATTGTTAATTTCTTTGATTTGCTTGTCAAAATAATTGTTGTATTTCTCACGTTCACTTTTTAATTCATATATATAATTCACCAATTTATGATCATTGCAAATAGAATCATTATCTAAATCAAATAGTATTATTTTAGTATTTATTCCTGTTTTATAAAAATAATTACCAGATAAAGTAAGATTAAGTGGTACTTTATCGTCTATGTAGACACCATTATTATTTAAGAGATTATTCTCATCTTGAATTTGATTAGTATCTACCAAAAGATCACTATTTGATACGATATTATCATTTTGAAATTGGTAATTCGGTGATAAACGATTTATTTGTGTTGTTGCTAGATTATGTAAATCATTATTATCAATCATTGAATGAAAATGATGATTGATAAAGACATCATTTGTTGTTATTTTTAATTGAACATTTGATTTATTATCATTTGTTGATAATGGAGAACTATTTTTATTGATGTTTAACCTAAACAAAAAAACTTATTTATTATTTTCTCGCTAACAATTCAATTTTAAAATAAATATTAATATTTCTAAATAAATAATTTTTTTATAAAAAGCAATATTTCTCATTTTGTTAATATCATTTTTTGAATTTCATGCAACAACTATTTTCTTTTTTAATTTAAATTGATTAAACTTACAAATTAATATTATCAATTATTTCATTCGAATCTGTTTGATCAATTAATGATATATGTCGTATAGGTGAAGCTAAAAATAAATATATATAAATACAATAAACCATTTTCTCCTTAACTCAACATAAATATTATATAGAAATTCAATCCGAATTTTTTTCAGACTTCTTATGAATTAATCTTCTACTCAAAAGAGACAAACATTCAACGATTCATTGTTAGCAATAGAAAAGCATGTTAGCTCAAAGTATCTGATAAAGTTTATTTAACTAATATGCTTACGAATATTTAAAATTTTAATATCATCAATACCATTTGTATTTTCTTTTGGTTTCTGTGTAAAACGACGGGCTGATGGTACTATAATATCTAAATTTTATATTATTATTATTAGCATTATTATACGAAAACATTTTCTGTTTTTTAATAGCTTACCACCATTTTTAAACAAATTATCTAAGTATTATGTTGCCAAGTTTTTCCCATTCCTTCTCTTTCTTCTAGTTGATTACAATGAATTTTTCCGATTAGACTTAAATTTTTATAGATAAAGAGCCCTGATCAAAAATCCTTTTTTGTTAAAAAGTTGAGTCTAATAAACCGAACGTATTAGTCATTTCTAATTTTTACGAGGATGTGGGTGCAAGTTTGAATAGTATATGATGTTCTAACTAAAATCTGCACTCTTCAAATGAAGTTAATCAGATACATTCGTAACCTCAAGTTCTATAACAATATTTTTGTCTTTATTCTTTCTGGAATAAAAAGTCATTATTATCGATAGACTTTTAGTCTCCTACGTAAGTTTGATAAATAATAATCGAATAGTTTCTAAGTAAAACACAATTAATAATGGTTTAGACTTCTTTGAAATAAATTTTGACGAAACATTTTTTAATTCTTTTTTTACGGAATTTTTGACATTGGATGAATTGCCATCGATAACAAAAGTAGAATATTCAGGTCCAATTTTTTTTCGAATAATTCGTTCCATATTGATAACAAGGATGTCTTTTTCTATTAAGTATAACTTATTTATGATCAATATGATGAAATAAGACATCTGCATGTGTATATATATGTTGATGTTTTTTGTTAATGAATTCATTGTTCGTCGTTTTGCTTTGTTATCAGAATAATTGAATCTTATGATATTAAATGAATAGAAAAATAAAAGAATAAATACAGAAATGTTATATGATAGATTAAAATAAATTTTTCGAAAAATTGTGTTTTTATTTTTGAAATCGAAAACTTATTTTTTTATATTGTAGATGGCGGTATATTACAATTATCTTTTCAAATATTTTATAAACATATGAAAGCATAAAAAACAAGAGATTATGTTTAATTAAATCATGATGTAAAATAGAATATAAGTGTCAGTTTCCAGGTATGAAGGAAGAAATCCATCAGTTTAAATCTATCTTATTCATGTTAAGATTTTTTAAATAAAAAATCTGTGAATATTTGACAATAAAGTATTAACTAAAAAAATGAATCCGAGATTGTTTGTTTATTGCATTATATAGTTAGCTTGATCAAAACATAATCTTAATATAAAATCTACAAGTAATTGATAGGTGTCTAAGATACAAAGATTTTTTTCTATCTAACAAAGAAACATGCCTTTATGGAGAGATTTGATAAATTGAACGAGATAATCTAGAAAAAGGATCTTGCATCAAAATTTTGAAACAAGTTTTATTTCGTGATTAAGAAAAAAGCTTTAATTTTACAGTTATATCAGCAATTTGTCCAGTAGATAAAACATAGAATTAAGGGATACACAAAAAAGTTTGCATGAATAATGCTACTCTATTTATGTATCTGATATTATCGATTGAACACGAATGATAAATATTAACTAACTGAGTAAAATATCTTCACGCGTGCACTTTATCTTGCTTAATAGCCATATAATTTCGAAGTAATTTTGTGTAATAACACAGAGTTTTGTTTACATTTATCTTTGTTCATTGGCAAGACACGAGAAAAAATAAGCATTGTCAAAAGAACACAAATAATGTTGAATCTTATTCAGTTACTTGAACCAGTGAAAGTACCATACTTCTGAATGTGTTACGAATACCATCTGATTCATTCTATAGCATTAAAAATCAACGGTATTTCTCTGCTATTTTTTACTATCATGCGAACAACAATCATGCATTGTTCTATAGTAGAAATATTTGGATATTAGAAGAGAGAAAGAAGATTATATATAAAGCACTCTGACTAACTCATTGTGATAACGAGACAAAAACTAGAATGCGATCCAATGGATCGAAAAAAGAATATTATGCGTTGCGATTTTAAAAGATGGAAAAAAATAATGACTACAGACTTCGAATTGTTGCCAAATCTTCGCCAGATAATATTTGCAATGACATATCTTTTCTCTAATTTAAAAGAGTACTTTCATGAATATCAATAATATCTTCACCTTCATACCCGATCCATAATCAGAAAAATATAAACAAATATTCGATTAAATTTAAAACATGAGAAAAACACTTTAACTAAAGATATACATGTATATAATACCCTTATATACACATGTAGCATAAGATATTTTTAAAATCCTCATCAATTTATTTTTGATCGATTTATTAATCAAAATAGTGAATATTTAAATGATTTTTCTTCGTTTGAAACAAGTAAAAGTATGTGTCTGGGAAGGATGTGCATGTGAGTGTGGGTTGAAAGAAGATGGATATCCACACCCAAATGATATATACGACGAACTCTTTCATCTTATTTCAAATCGCATTCTATCACGTAACCATGTATAGCTAAAAATGGGAATCTTCTAAAAAGGCACACAGCAATCATGTAAAATAGTTGCACATATAACATACACATTTCATTGCTACAGTAGATGTATATAAATGCCACTTTTTCTTCGTTTTTATTCAAACAAAGTTAGCCTTTCTTCTTTCCATTATATATACTCCTGAAACTAAGTGTTACTCAACAACTTGTTTATAAACTTATTCGATATATCAAACAACAAAGTCAACAGCAACCATCAAGACTATACATTGACTCCATAACTACGAATCACTATTCCACGTCTCAGTCTCAAGGTAAGTTTCTCTTAATTTACTTTAACTATCGGAAGATAATAAAATCATTCATTTCTACTTCTTATTTTTTTGAATAATATTAATCAACTATATCCATTACCATATTCTTCCATCAATCATCTGCTTTGTAGATACTATACGTTAGTAATAACCAATGATATCAATTGAAGGTGATACTTTCTAATTTATTAATTTTGTATTTTCATATATGTAGATTCTTTTATTATTCGTGAGTCTTTAAATAAGATAGAAATGCGTCATGGTACTTCTTTTTCATATACACTCACACCTTATATTGTTTTATTTTATTTCGAAATTTTTTTACACAATAATTCTTCACGTTTTTTTCAGTCATTATGAAAAAAAACGAATGTTTATTCAAAAAGTACTCCAGTATTGGACAAATAATAACACATGATGAGAAATATATTGTTTGCGTACATATTTTGCATGTATGATTTTTTCTTCTGTTATAACCTTGAGAATGAAAATTATTCTTAGTTACCTTCATCGGTATGTATGAAATAAATTTCCTTCGCAACGTTATTCTGCGTCTACTCATATTTAATAGATGTCATTCTGTGACACTAACTCTATTCATTATTTTGCTCTTGGTCTTCTTTTTTTATATTACGTTTGAGATTGTCTCTTCCACTTCGTTAGTAGTATGTGTTTTGTTCTTCCAAGATAGAATATAGTATTAATAATATGTATTTCAGGTAATACTTCATTTATTAGACCAATATACATAGTAAGCAGTTAACATGAATTTTTTTCATATTGGAACAAGCTAAAATTCATATTTTTATGAGCATATGATATGTATACTGTGTGGCAAACAGAGTCGGCAAAGTCTCATATCTTTTAGTATTTTTCTCTATTTTTTTACTTTCATTCTCTGACATTATTCATCGATTGACATTGCTTTTTTATTGTTTCTCACTCTTAACTATTTTTAACGTCAATTTTATTTCTTTTTTTTCGTCGGTTTTTTTCATTCTCTGGATTTATTTTATTTGTATAAGAACATATTTTTACTTAGATTTGATTATAAAACAGATTCAAATTAGTTTCTAGAACGAAATAAGTAACAACAGATGGGTAGTTCGACATCTTCATTCTCGAATTTTGATGCAACAATTCAAGTCAAAGATGGAACAACATTTCGAATATCATATGCTGATTTGATTGATCATGTTTTGTTACTTCGAAAAGTTATTTCACATCCAGAAATGACACAACAAGGATCTGAATTAGATTATTTTATTAAAGATTATTGTAAACGAATGGCACAACAGGAAATGATAAGTAAAAAACAACAATTAAAACTTCCATGGCAAATTGAATGGATTTGGCACGTACATCGTCTGCATCCAGTAGCTTATTTCAATGATTGTACAAAACAACTACAAGGCGGAAATCTTGTTGATAAATTGGCATACAATTTAATAAAAAATCATCACAAAAAACATCATTCAAAAACAGCTTTTACATCAATAAAAAATGACTTGTCGTTTGTACCATCCATTGATTTAATACAAGCTGTTATTCGTCAACGTGATTTTCTAGAAAAATTTCAAAAACATGATCTATATGTACGAAAATTTAAACAACAAGATCGTTCATATTTCGAACAGTTAGTGCAAAATTATGTTTCGTTTCTAAAATTAGCACGAAAAAATGAAATGATTGTACCAACGTTTGAGATTGATATAATGTGGCATTCACATATGAGACGTCCAGCACATTATCATATAGTTTCAAAAGCTTTATGTGGGTTTATTCTCGATCATGATGACGCAATCGAAGAAAATATCCTATCAAATAATTATGAGAAAACAGCTGAACGATGGAAACAGACATATAATACAGATTATGGTCGTAATATTGATCGAAAAAATATCGAAGCATCACAATATGTCAGTTCATGTGCAATGGTTTTTGTGCCGATTTTTCTTGCGGGTAGCATTGTACATTCATCATGTGCAGCAGTTGGAGGTGGATGCGATTCTATTTGTGGTGGTGGTGGTGGCGGAGGCGGTTGTAGTGGTGGAGGAGGAGGCGGCTGTGGTGGTGGTGGTGATGGAGGAGGAGTTGGAGGTGGCTGTGGAGGTGGAGGCGGCTGTGGAGGCGGAGGCGGCTGTGGTGGTGGAGGCGGCTGCGGTGGTGGAGGTTGCTGAGCTTAAGATAACTCGAAAAGCAAAACACATAATTATAAATGTTGTTTAAAGTGCGCATTATTTTATGTATATTTTTAATGAATTTTAATTCACGAGACATTAAAATAAATAAAGTATTTACATGCATTTATAAATGTATAGTTTTTCAATTAATAGATTGCTCTCTATAAACTAATCTCAATAAATCTGTTACTAGTTTTATTATTCAGAAAATTTATGCTTATCCTTGAATATTTTTCACAAAGTCATTTGATACATTATAGAACCTTATTTTTGTAAGATTGACAAGAAACTGCTTCTGACTGTTCAATCGCTTTTGAGTTTGGACTTTGTACAAATAATAGATCCAAGTGAAGTATGAAAAAGCTCAAAATATTGAACTTCTTGGGCATTTCTATCTCGAGTTATCGATATTGCACAGGAATTTTGGCTTGTTATATTATATATATCAATTAATTGTATGATAGTGTTTGCACCAAGAATTTTGCCTGCAAATAGATTTATTCAACAATAAATTTTCAAGATATTTTACTGTTGAATGGGTATATTTGTAGGAAAAATCGTGGGTGAAAATACACCCATACAATCTACCGGTATCGAATAATCTCTGTTTGCCTTCAAACCATCTTGAGGGTGGTTGTGAGTGAGAACTCAAAAAAGTATCTACACCCACACCCACCCACACCACACACACCCATACCCACACCCACACCACACACACTCATACCCACACCCACACCCACACCCACACCCACACCCACACCCACA